>JARFJB010001896.1:1212500-1355000 GCA_036346205.1 Vesta saturnalis | reverse complement strand
TTAAAATACATGGAAATTTGGAAATTAGAGAGTGTCCTATAATTTCACTAATCCTTAGGAGTAATTCATCTAATTTAACCAAATCTGTATATTTTATAATAAGCGAGATCCCCATGCTGGAAATGTTATCTGGGACACGTTGATTATATATATATATATATATATATATATATATATATATATATATATATATATGGTGTTACAATTGTACCCACAGCCTGTTTAAAAATAGACAATAAGTTGCTATAATAAAGTTGGTAATGTATTTCGTGTATATAACAAATAACATGTAAAGAGTTACTGATTTGTGTGAATAAAACCAGGAGAAGCAGTTAATAAAGGTCCGAAATATTAAATTTAAATATTTCGCTGGTCGTTTTCGTGTAAATTAAAAGTAGTTAGTTTACCGGACTTTACTACGAGTTTTCGTTTACTGCGTTGGTTCGTATTTGAAGAAAGACCTTTTTGAAATTATTCCTAGGGCTGATTTAGTAATACACTAACCACTGCTATTCTATACAGTATAAATTAACAACTGCACTCTGTGTAGGAACTGATTAATTGTAAATATCAGATTTTGGATTCTAGACGACAATAATCATTGATTTTACTATGTTTTAAAAAGCGTAAACTGCAGTTAAAACTGGCTCCTCGAAAAATATATTTTTTTCGTCTATCAATGGTAAAGTTTTAAGCAAAGCTCACAATCACTAAAGTTCCTGCTTCTTGACAAATAAAAATTAGTTCTATAACCGCGATACTGAATAGGCCATTTCTAACTGAAAAGTGTATTTTACAGAACTGAATATCTAAAACCTAAACAATCAACTAAAATACCGCCATCGCAGCATTTAAATTAAACCATCAACAAAAATACCGCATTTCGTCCTTAAATGCTGCGTTTTATTGTCATTTGGGTTTCCTAACAGTGTATTTTTATGTTTATTTTTGTATTTTACAAATATTTATACGTTTTGATAACAATTACGGTTATCGTCTTCAGTAGTTGTAAATTTTTAAGAACGGTTTAAGATGTGATAATAAATTTATGAAATATGAAAACGCACACGTAAGACTGCCATTAAAGTAACAGTTTGATAGACGTACAAAGCGAACTATGGAACCTAATAAAAGTAAATATTACTAAACTGTCTTGAAGATGACAAATCAGAACATCTCATAGAAAATTTAACAAAATTTAATTAAATTATGATATACGTATAAAATTATGAAGTTTCAAATTGATAAAAGCATCCACAAATTTCAACTACATATGTTAAATTATTACACAGGGTGTCACTCTGTGTGTAAATTTTAGGGATCATACGGTGGATAGTTGGTTTTGTTCTAATTTTTTTAAATTTCAAATTTAAAGAGTTTAAATTTTTGCGAGTTTTTATTTGATCATCACCTTTTTTTGGGTTTATTTATACATTTATAAATGTATTTTTTCTTTGTAAAATTGGGTTTCACTCACTGGTGATACGGGCGATACTATTAGATTAATGTGAAGAGTTTTTGTGTAAATAAGTATGCTCGTTATATTAAGTTGCAGGAATGTAGTTAGTTGAAAGAGATAAATTGCGTTTTTTAAGAATTAAAAAATTGACGTATTGTTTAAAATAGATTTATTCGATAAAATTCCAGTTAGTTGAAATTGTAATTGTATAAATTTTCCAAGGTTTGAAATTAAAAAGTATTTTGTTCCTGATAGCGTCCACGTCTAATGTCATTGGATGTGGTGACATAGATATTTCATAATGTAGTGCTAAGTTTTGTCATTGTAGAATGGGAAAAAATTATTTGAGCTACAATAAGTACTAATGAAAAATAATTTAGCAATATCATTTTGTGCCAGTTACTGGGAATCTCACTTTGCAGTTTTCAGCATGATATAATTTCTTTCTCTCGAATATTTCCGTATTTGAGGATCGTTTTTACTACGCTTAAAATTCAAACGATTCGTTTTTTATGATAGGCTTATTTAGATTTATGTAATAGGGACAGGGACAGATTTGAAAATGGCGAGATCTGAACGATTCTTAAGTCAGCCTAGCTCACGCGTTTGTTTGAGCGGATCTCAATATATGCAAAAGAGGTAGTTAGGGGGTTGGAATAAGTTATTGCATACTGGGATTGATCGAAATACCGTGGAGTTTCCACTAAATGGGATAATGTATAGATTCACCACATCTCCGACTTATTTTTATTGTGTATCGTTTGTCTGTAAGGACAAGTTTTGGACATAAAAGGGGTGTTCATATTTTCTTAAGTGCTTAGCCTCCGTTCTGTGGACCTGCCGTCACGCGTGTTGTTTGTTTCAGTTCCAATGAACAAAATAAAAACTTGCTGTATATAGTGCCGCTTTAATTAAGTGTAGAGTAAATTAATTAACGTTAAGGAACTCTTTAAATAACGCAACGCTCTTCAGTGTGGTTAAATATTTGTGCATGAACGATAAATCAGATGAAAAAAATTAGTCATTTTACTATCGTAAATTTAGTAAGCGTAAATACGAATAGAAGTTGTCGTGAAACATTATTGGGAGAGCGTACCGTAGAAATTCAGCTATCGAATTCGGTACCTGGTGGATTCGTGGTAAGACCTATTACATGGTAGACCAGAGGAAGCAGAGTACTCTATTGTTGCGGGTGGTACGTAAGGTAAACTTTTATTTATTTTTTTTTTGCTGGTGACAATAATAAAGTGTTTTTTTGTGTTTGCGTGGAGGATGCGTTCGCTTGCCTTCGTGTAAGTTATTGTAAAAACGCCCTTCAGGAAATTTAGAAACAAGTGTATTCATTCACAATATTTATTTGTTAAGGTCTTGAATTCTTTTATCTGTGTAATGTTGCGCATTGAAAGTTTATTTCATTGAAGTATATCAATATTTGTTGCCGACATTTTTATTATTTCCCTTATATTGATTAAAAGGTAGTTATGGATAACTAGGCCTTACAAGCGCTGACCGAATTTGACCATTTTTTTTTTTTTTGGTTTCTTGTTTTGAATTGCGAAATTTAATGTGTTTCGTTTTATGTAACTGCACTAAAATTTAATATATAAATGCCCTAATATATGACCATTGTTAATGTTTATAGCTGTTTTATTAAGAAGAATTTTTGTCACTACGATTTGGCGACTAAAATAATAAATTTGTAGTACTTGAATTATCTTATGAGAAGTAGCCAGATAAATAATTTTACAGCGACAACCTCCATTTTCCGTTCATTTAACATGTGATCAAATTTTATTGAAGTTTCAGATAAAAAAGGTATACTTTGTCTAATTCGATAAGTTTAACAGTCTCTAAGATTTTTAGGTATTTATTACCAACTGCTTAGGCAGGTTAGTATTATTCTGAAGTAACACTGATAAATTTGAAATGTAAATGCACAGCTTATTAATTGATCTAAAAGATGGGGTCTTCACTAATTGAATTCGTTTACCCAATAGTTTTTTTTTAAATTTGTTTAAATTTTATCCCATCAATACAGGGTGTTTTACTAATGTTGGTCAAATTATAACGAAAAAAATATTTATTATTTTAAATGCAACGCCCTGTATATTTAGATACCATTCAAAAAAGGGATCATCTTCTGTTCAAAAATGTAAGGTTTCATATCCTTTGTTTTCTTAACAACAAAGATACTTCAGCTTTCAGGTAACACAGAAATTTTACTTTATTTATACATAATTTGATACATAGGTACTAAAATAAGTCTTACTCCGACAATGGGACATGAAAACAATACCAACAAATTTGACAATTCATAAAAACAGAAGTCATTCAGTGTCCTAAGTCACTTCAAAAATGATTTACCAAACGACTGGAAAAGCTGAAACAGTATTAATTTACGGAGAAACTAAATCTACCGCTCGAACAAGGAGGATATTTACAAGAAAATTTGGTAAAAATCCCTCTCTGTGAATATTTTTGAAAAGTGGCATGTAAAATTTTTGAAACTGGTTACGTAACGCACCAAAAAAAACAAGAAATGGTGATGCTCTGTTGGAAAAGTTGATATCCGTTAATGAAGTACAAGCTTACAATCACAGAATTTCTGTTAGAAGGGTTGCTGGAATTTTAGACATTTCCAAAAGTGGCGTTCAAAGGTTTCTTTCTTTACGGAACCAACTGTGACAGGTACAATTACACGGACATGTTTCAACAGTTAATTTATCCACAGTTACTTCAAGATGGAATTAGAGACATCGTTTACTTTCAACAAGACAGCGCACCACCCCATTATTCATTGGTGGCACGAGATGCATTAAATAATTTTTTTAATCAAAAGATAGGTCGAGCTGGTCCGATAGAGTGGTCACCACAACCTCCTGAGTTAACTGTCCCAGATTTATTTCTCTGGGGATATGTGAAGGTTAAGTGCTGCAATCCTAAGCCTAAAACCTTAAAGGAACTAAAGAATAACATTAGGAACGTTATCGAAAATTGTATTAAGCCAGGCATGTTACAAAAATCGGTTGAAAATTAAAAATTCGATTGCGTTTGTGCATTGAAGAAGAGAGTGGGCACATACAGCATTTATTGTAACTTTTACATCCTTCATCCAATAATTGCTTTATTATTTGTATAAAATTGTTACAATGTTTGTTACTGAATAAATTCTTTGTCAGATTTGTTAATTTTATTTAATATCAGTTTTTACATAAAGAAAACTGTAGTGTTACGCGACAATTCGAATATCTTTGTTGTTAAGAAACAAAAGTTCCACGTTTCGCATAAACGTAAGTCCAATAATGCTTCGTTTTCGAGATACAAGGTGTCAAAGTTAATAACCTGCCTAACCAGTTGGTAATGAATACCTAAAAATGCAAATATCTTAGAAATTGTTAAAGTTTTCGATTTAGACAAAGTGTAACTTTTTGGAAAACATCAACGTTTCGTGTTTTAATAAAAAAAAACAATTTACTCCATTGGCGTAGAAATTAGGGATTAAAAGGTTTCACTGCCCCTTGCTTTCTATGCCACTGTACATAATAAAAACGTATTAATAAACTAAAACCAATTAACGTTATATCTATATTTATTATACCAAGAACGAAAGAAATACTTATTTTCGTTTTGGGAATATTTCAAAAATCAATTTTTTTTATAACTTGGAGACCCTGTATCTCGAAAACGGGGCACCATTAGACTTACGCTTATAAGAAAGTTTTGTGTTAAATGATTAGATCTATCATTTCCCGAAGGTAGGAGTATTCTTCCCGAAACACCCTGTGTATCGTTGATAAAGCATTTACTTCAAGGTGTAGGAAAAGACATAGCAAAAAATCAAACATATCAAAGCTAAAATTAAAATTAAGGCGTACTATTGTGCCGTTTTTTAAATTACAAGATGCCAAAACCTATTTAAACGAAGATTTTCTTCTTGCCTATTGATGTTGTTAGAATGTTTATATATCTCAATAGCTACACGTTCTAAACGAACATAATAATGAGTTTGTCTTTAAAATATTTCCATGTTATTAAACTGAATGTCATGACCTAAATTGTTTAAAGCATGCTCAGCTACCGCAAATTTCTCTGGTTGACCTGATCTAAAAAATTTCATATGATCTTAAGTCTTGTATCAAAACTAGGTTGTGTAGTTCCAGCGTATACTTTTCCACAAGAATTAGATCACTTATACACCCCGGAAGATGATAATGGGTTTGGAACTTCTTTAAGTGCCCTTAAATGTTCTTTCATTTTCCTTGTAGGCTTAAAAACACTCCAAATGCCATGATTAATTAGGATGTTTTAATTCTATCTGTAACATTAGCTATAAAAGGACGAAGAACGGTACCAATATCAAGCACAAGTGTTTCCTTATGATTTTGTCTATCAGATGTAATAATCATTAATAGCTTTAGGTGAATATCCATTAGCTTGTAGCGATTTTGTTAAATACTTGTATTCAAAATTCAGAAATTCAGGATCACAAATTCATTAAATGGTGACCAGAATTGTTTATTGATCTATTTATATAAACAGTTTCCGGATCAATCATATAGTCAGAACGTCAAAAGCTTTATTTGTAAACGGTGTAATCCTTTATGTGCCTTCACATATCAAAGAAAACAATGAAAAGTATAATATTAGATCCTTTTAGCTGTAGATTGAACCATCACTATAATAAAGTGTTACAATAAAACAGTAAGGGGATAAACATGTACAAAACAAAATACTTCTTATAGTTTAAAATCCCTACTACCTCTATTCCAACATATGTATATATATATATATATATATATATATATATATATATATATATATATATATATATATATATATTTGAACGGAGTAACCGCTGGCCGTCCCACTATACGCTAACTTGAATATCTGTCTTCATTCACGCCTTTAAATGCGTGTAAAAATTGGGCAATTTGATTTACTCACGACCCTTCTAAATGTAGACCACAGAATATTTTAATTACACTTGACTGTCTATAATCGCTCGATTAAATGCTGTTAATAAACGCACAGATCATCACCATTTATTACTCAACAGATTTTCATCCAATTACAGAGGATTGAAAAAGCAAAGAAAATGTGTACAGATATGAAAGACGCACAAGTTAGTACTGTATATAGCAAACATTAAAATGGTTTCACAAAAAGATAATTTGATCGTTAACAAGTTAAATAACAAAGATACATAGCGGTCGATTATATGCACATATATTTAACTTTTCGATCATACGAGTAGAATACACACTGTTTTCCTTTTTAATTGAACTATTGCTGTTTATTGCAAACCTATTTAAACTCTACTTAAATTTTGGAAAGGCTTAATAGCAATTTTCAATTCACACGAATTCCTTTAAATACTTTATCCTTACGAAATATATATATATATATATATATATATATATATATATATATATATATATAAAAAATGCATACACTGCGGCACTGATTGGTTACGAAATAAAAACTAGCGCAGATCGTTATGCTTTTCAAAAACACTCGCGCGCGATGTATCACTCTGCACTTGGGTGTCTGACCTCTACCCCGTCACTCTCCTTTATATGCATCCAGACATCCACCCAGCAACACATCATCATATTTATCCCGCTCAAACCAAAACAGCCCATTCCAGAGGAGCTTCTAACACGCGTCTTTGCCGCGCACGACAGCGGCAAACGGCACCAACGCAAAACTTGAAACCAGTATATCACCCATCTTGAAATTTTTATAGAACGCTTAATCATTCTTCGAAAGATCCAAATTTCACATCCATAGTCACTCCATATAACATACAGATCTAGATTAAACTTTTTATGATAGTTTCAGATGAGCGTGAAATTCAATAAATTTCAACACTATTTTTTGAGGATACATAAAATTTTCCATTATATCATTTGTACAGGCAAAAATATACATACATATTCTTCCTTTACACATTAATACAACATAACCATATATATCAACACGCTGCACATTTGCAGCGGTCTTGAACTATGTATTCCTTAAAATACAGTAGCCAAATACAGTAATATTCATTATTCATTATAGTCCCAACAGTCGTGTTACTAAAACGTTATTTCTCTTTCAGATTTAATACTTCTAACTCATAAACGTTGATACCACATTTAAATATGTTTTTATATAATACTCAAAGATTTACTTATATTTCAGTAGCGTAACATTTGCAATAACGTACATTGTGTACACACAAAAAAAATCTCATTCAAACTCACGTGCATATGTTATCAAAAGTACGTCCTTCGCGCAACCTAAAACTGCATGTACCCAGTACACCAAAATAATATCACAAACTTTACAAGAATTACTTATTATTATTCAGACATTAAGAACATTTTTATTATCATTTCCTTCATAGCTAGGCATTTATCATCAGATACTTTAGTAAGAAATGTGCTGATATTTGCACTGGAAAATATATTTACCGTCTTAAATCGAAAACTTACAATGCGCGTAATTTCAAATAACTTTTTATATTTACTTTTTGGTAAATATTGATCGTATATTTCAGAATTCAGTAATAGATTCGATTGTTTATACTTTGTCAATATTTCTATATCAGAATTATTGTGTGGCCACAGTATGTTCTCGACGTATTGATCAAGCACACAGAGAGGTCAACGAAGAAACCACTTCTTCGTATTTGGAGGATCTCAAGAGGTGTGAATCAATCGATTTTCAGACCTATTAACCTATTGCTCAAGCGTATTGCGCTCAAGCTCTTTAACGGCGCATAATAACACACCACTACGCAACCACAAAAAGGTTTAATATATGAGTAATAATACAAGGCCGATCCTAACTCAAAAAGTCACAGAAAAGTCACTAGATTTGAAAAAAGTCACTAGAAAAGTCACTAGATCTGCAAGGTAAAATGTGGTTGTATCATAGCTAAAAATAGACGGTGCATGTTTTCAGTAAAACGTGGTCGCGTCATAGATAAAAATAGTCGGTTCGCGTCTTAGCTAAAAATTATACTGACAGCACCATCATTAAAAATAGCTGATGCGCGTCATTATTAAAAATAGTAGGCGACCAAACCAAGCCAAACGTGTGGTTTGAATCTCTGCGATGCAAATAGGTCACAAAGGAAATCACTAGATGTGTGTGGTTCGTACCTGTGCTAGACACACATCTGGTTCGCCTTCTCGCTAAAAGGTGGATTTATCATAGCTAAAAATAGCCGGTTCATTTCCTCACTAAAATCTGGTCGAGTCAGCTAAAAATAGTCGGTTTGCGTCTTAGCTAAAAATTATAGTGACAGCACCAGAATTAAGAATAGCTGATGCTTGTCGTTATTAGAGAATAGTGCGCAACTAGATTTGTTCGGTAACCAAATAGATTGTTCATATCTGCACTAATGTAACATAGTGCGGAGTTTAGAGTAACAATGTAAGAAAATAGTGTAATGCGTAGTAAGTGTTGTGTAAAACATGTGGATGGCATACGCTCAAGAGCAGTGGACCAAAGCAACCGACCTGAGAACAGCGGTGGAACGCTAGAAGAAAGAATTTTCGGCATTAGTATTCGATGCCCAACATGAAGCGGTTTACGGGGGAGGTGATTATAGTGAAGAGGAGTGTAACGTCCTAGCGAAAAAGTATGAAATACTTGATATGTGAAAAGTTTTTAAATTTAAAGAATATATGTGAAAAATGTTTTGTAGAAGAACTAAAAGCTGCGCAATTGCATCAGCTTTGCAGCGACATAAAAAAATGGACAGCATCTCCTGATGATATCAGTTACTCATCATCAGATGCAGATTACCCTATTGATGCAATACTCAAAGCACACTCTCCCCTCCACCATCAAAATCGTGATGCAGTAATATATAGAAGGACAGCTCCGGTGTTAAATAAAAAGAGTTCTCGAATCAGTAAATATGGATCTATCTGAATTAAACAGTCGCAATTTCTGTAAATCCTTCACGAACGTGAAAGCCTTGGAGGTGGGTGCAAAAATATAAAGTGATTAATATGAATACTACGAAACGAAGTATGGTAAACATATTGCCATTGAAACTGAGAACCTTAAGTGTATACTCCCTTATTTTATTTCTTGATTAAATGAAGAATAGGTCATCATAATGAAGATAGTTAATATCGATGAGACTAAAAATGTAGTGTATAATATGGTAGTGTGGGCCTTTGCTAATCGTAATGCAAGAAGAGGGTTGTGGGAAAGTTTGGCGTTGGATAGATTACGTTTACGTCGTAAAATAAAACAATTGCAATGCATTTTATCACCCGTACTACAAGACCAACATGTTGAGGTATATCATGATAGATTCCAAGGACTGTTCTCCCCTCTATCATCATAATAATGTTATGAGGTGTGGAAAATGATATGTAATAATAATAAAATATATGTTTGCGGTTACAACTTCATCAGTTGTTGTCAACGCAAGTCCACTTGAATGAAGTTGAAAAGATTCTACATGGAGAGCAAAAGTAGCTATAATAACTTCTTCACATGTTCGTGTTAGTGTTGTAATGATGGGGATAGTTCTACCACAGCAGCTACATCTATCGAGTGCTCTTCCCCAACTGAAACTTAATTGATTGTAGATCATATGATTTATTCGAGGTTAATTCTTCAAAAAAATATGCTGAAATTGGATACAGTACGCACCTATATCTTGCGCTAGTTATACGAATCGTATGTACAGACGGGCTCCTCGTTATGAAAAGAGAAGATTGGGAGATGCTACTCAAGTGGTAAACATATGCAAATGAAGTTTTTGTTCACAAGACACTAAAAACCACATTTATTGGTTAAATATCAACGAGTTGCTTGGTAGCAACTTTACTATTTGTTGTAGTTGGGAAGTAGTGAAAGGTGCACCATCATCAGAAATATTATTAAAAAGCATAACAATTCGGCAAAACCACGGCCGTGACTGTATGTTGAAAAAGAACGATACTGAAGAGCTTTTCAACTTAAAGAATATAATTAACTATCGGTTGGAATTACTGGAATCATACGGTCTTCCTCTTTCTTTCAAAACCTCATCGAACAAGTCAACAACTACCGCCACTTTCGTAAGATGGGGTATGGCGATGATGCAATCAACAACGATGACATTTGTCGTGACTTTGAAAATGTATTTAATTACAAGTACGATATAAATTCTCACAGTACAGTTTATATGATGGAGCTGTTGCATTATCGACCTAGTTATTTACTGTATCACATATATGAATAAATAAAATACTGGTAAAACATATGTCTGTTTTTTTATTGTAGCATTGATTATTACCTATAAATATAGCAATTCCTCCCTCCATGCAAACAATGTTAGTTGTGAAGCGAAGAGTGCACGTGAAGGTGGTCTGGTTAGTAATCTCATTAATAAGGTACCCATTGAGCTCTACAGTCCCGGGTATCAGTATTGTGGTCCAGGAACTAAATTAGATAAAAGGCTTTAACGTGGTGATCCCGGTATCAACCTCCTAGGCGCTCATTGCAAAGGTCACGATATCAGTTATAGGGATAGTACAGACTTGGTTAGTAGACAGCGAGCGGATCATATTTTAGAAATAAAAACTTGGGATCGTGTTAAGGCATCCGACGCAAAGTTAGGTGAATGAACAGCCGCTTCAGCTGTAGTAGGTATAATGAAGGCAGAAAGAAAGTTAGGAATGGTATTAGCAGAACAAAACGACCACGTAGCAGTCTGTTTAAATTACGTAGAATAATTACCAAGAAAATGAAAAACAGTCCTAGTTCCATAAAGGCTACAAAATCAGCTTTTACAGCAGCAAAATTGTCTGTGACAAGCTTAGGTGGGAAGGGAAAAGTAAGGGTTCCCAGAGTAATTCCCCTTCGTAAAGAGGGTGGATTTCTACCATTTCTTATACCATTACTTGCGGGATTATCCGCCGTTGGCGATTTAACAGGAGGGGCGGCGGGTATTGCAAAAGCTGTTCACACATTTTAGTAAATTAATTCAGTGCTTAATACAATTATTACACCTCTTTTATGTTTTCAGAATAGCGTATGACTCAATAATTCAACTAATTTATTCTATTTCAAATAATTTTAAGTAGAAAGTTGGTTATGGTTCTCACATACATGTTTTTTTTTCTGAATAGCGTATGACTCCTTTGTATATCAAATTAAAGATTAAAGAAGTTTTTTTTATTTACGTTAAGAAGAATACTGCTTAATACTGTTAATTTGAATTAATTAAATTATTTTAGTGGTTTAATAGAAATATCCTTATTTTATTAATTAATTTAGACAAATTCAATTGTATTATAGTTTTTTATTATTAATTTGAATGAAAGTTTGGAAGTTTGTAAAAGAAGAATTCAGCTTCTTAAATCGTGCGCGTAGTATCTACCCTTTACTCACCGAATGCGTTCTCTTTTCTTTGTGTGATGTAGTCAACTGTAAGTCCTACACGTACACAATACACATTGCACACATTTTGCATAAAACATTCATTATTCTTTTTCTATCTTATATATAAACAGCACCTATACTAACCAAAGCAAAGGGTCTTTTATTAAATTTACATTTCACTCATTACAAAACTTTACTCATTATTATTACGTATATAAAACAAATCATTGTTATTAATATTTCTTTATTTAGTAAATGCTGTACATTAAATAAGCAGGATGATAATAATTAGGGCTAGGATTTCTATGCATTTGCATGTTTTTTTTGCTTACAGTAATCATATGCAAAGTGAAGTATAAACATGTTTTATGAGTATGTGCACCACATATGTGAATTTGAAAGTGCATATAAATGCATATTTTAATGATTTTTCTAAATGCATGCATATTTCGTAATATTTTAATGTTAGTGGATATTTGGTACGTTTAAAAAATTCTACTTTTAAAATTTATTTCGTGTTTATTTTTAACATGGGAATTACCAAGAGGATTTATTTTTACAGTATTTACAGATTATTCATCCTCTGAGTATTAAGTACGCTATTGTCCTATTGTTAATAACTGGAGGATTATACCTTTTAGGTATACAGCTTTTATAAATATTTCTTGGAACATCCTACCTGCCTGTAACTATTGTACTTGTTATTGTAATTTACATAGTTAAGTTCAGAACTTTGTGTCCTAAGGACGGGAAAAGAAAAGCGATCCGTTTCTGTAACTCTGCGAAGTTACGTTCGCGAATTCGAGGTTTTTACGACCGACGATATAATATTATGTTGTACAGTGTGTGAGGACAAAGTCAGTGCAAACAAGCGGTTTCAAGTAACACAACACCTTGACACATTAAAACACCAACAGTGTGTGGGTTTAAAAACTAAAAAAGTCTCTGTTGCGGGGATGTCTTAATAATTTAAGTAGTGCTAGTAATAAATCTGAGGAGTTTAATAAAAAACTGTGTAGTGCGTTAGTGGCTGCGGACATTCCATTAAGTAACATTAACCACCCCGCATTTCGAAATTTTTTAGAAGAAATTTCAAAAACCTGATGAATCTACTCTTAGAAAAAATTACTTACCTAACTTGTACCGTGATACCATCCAATTAATTAGAAGAGCTATAGGTGACAATTATATTTGGGTTTCGATTGATGCAGCTACAGACAGCGTTGGCAGGCACGTAGAAACTTAATTATTGTTTTGTTAGATTAAATGGCTGATGTACTAATACGAAGGTTTTACAAAATCAAGAATATTTCTTTGTCGAATTTCACCTACACTCGTTTTTAAAATGTATTGTTCTTTAAATAATGATTTAAGTTTGTTGTTGCAACTAAAGATTTATTCTAGTAAAAATTTATTTTCAGATACGTTGCTAACGTTATAATAGGCATTTTAACTGGAGAGGCGAATACCAGTTCATATCTTTTAACTATGGATCTTTTTGAAAATAATTTGGCAATTGCAAAATTGTTTAATGATTCCATGGCTCTTTTGTGGCCCCAGGGTATTCAGTATGGGAAAGTGCTCCTTTTTGTTACTGATGCAGCACCTTACATACTCAAGGCTGGAGCAGGCCTTCAAGTCTTATACTCGAAGATGATTCATCTCACCTGCCTGGCACATGGATTACACAGAGTCGTGCAAAAAGTGCGGGAAGTACATCCAAAAGTGAATAATTTAATTTTAAACATTCGTAAAGCTCCACATCGTATACAGGCATTTAAGGAAATAGCACACCAAATACCACTGCCCCCAGAGCCTGTAATAACAAGATGGGGTACCTGGCTGTCTGCAGCAGAATATTATTCAAATTACTGTGATACAATTAAAGAAATTGTAAACATATTTAACAAAGATGATGCACTTTGTGTACAAAATGCACAAGACGCAGTTAATGCGAAAGGAATTAAAGAAGAACTGCTGTTTGTTTCTTCAAATTTTGTTTGTTTGTCAAAAACAATTACTTTATTAGAAAGACAGGGTTGTGCAAGTTCAGAAAGTATTAATCTGGTAGATAATATTAGTACCTCACTTGCTAAAGTTAAAGATCCAAAGGGCCTTGCAGTACATAAAAAAATGAAATATGTTTTAAAGAAAAATGTAGTTTTGTCTTAATTAGAAAAATAGATGACGCAATAACTGGTCAAGCTACTATCGCAGATGAACTGAAAGAATTTAGTATAGTTGGATTGAACAATTATAAATACGCTCCAGTTACATCTTTCGATGTTAAAAGAAGTATTTCCAAGTATAAAAATATTTTTACAGACAATCGACAAAGTTTTACTTTTGATAATTTAAAAATGTATATAATTGTAAATAGTAATTCATTTAATATATAGGCTAAATTTATTTTGTAAAGTTGTATTATCTTTTATAAATAAAATAAATTAATGTGATTATTTTTATTTTTTGATTTCTTTTTCCGAACTGCAAAACGCATATTTTCTATAAAATATTGCTTTTAATGCATATATATCCAATTTCAAGAGCATATTTCAGCATTTTATAGTGCATAACTGTATGCATATTTCGGAATTTTTAAGTGCATACAAATCCTAGCCCTAATAATAATACAATATTTCCATTAAGCATACAGTGTTATGTGAATTAATATTATACTTAGCATTCAATGTCTTTATAAATGCCACCATCACTACCATAGAATTCTTTCTCACGTAAACGACGGTACTCAACAACTTGTTGTATGAGCTTTGATTAGAAATACACCAAATTGTAAGATTCAAGAAATTCCAATCTATAACTTATTATATCAGCAGTTGTAGTTTTCTATCACAACAGTTTCCAAAATTCTGTGATATCCTTTAATCAATTCCCAATTGTAATAAATACCAAGATTGCTAGATAGAGATTCATAATCTTGATCATAGATTATATCTTCATCTTCGTTCACATTTGACCAATCAATTTTATTTCCAATTTCTTGGGATCGAAAAAATGGTAATTTTACAAATGAATGTCATCTTAGAAGTTCATTCCTTCATATCTAACAGTACATTATTACTTTGATCACAGTTGCCACAACCCACACGCAATACTAGTGCAAGGTTGAGGTGTGTACTGTATCCAATTTCTAGATGTTTTGAATGACGAGTATCATTCGATAGATTATAATAAACACAATCGAGTGTTAATAATATGAACTTTCACAATCTTATAGTTCACTAGACCAATTGGGAGTGTATTCTTTGGTGAAAACACTTTTAATTTTACTGATTCGTATTATGTCACCCACAGAATACCAATTCCTATCGAATATTATTATGTGAGTATAAGCAGTACTTCTACAATCACTACTTGACAATCACACTCCTACAATCTGATCCACCTGTCAATCTCTGTCCATCCCAAGCAGGAATTTGTATTTTGTTTCACCTTTATGAATGTTTTCTAACATTCAGGTGTACATTTTGTGGTGCATTTTTTCACCGGAAAGCAACCGCGTACCTTCGGGAAAACGGAAACCGGTTCTAGGGAAACGGGTACCGGTTTTCGGTCTGTTTTTTAATCTGTTTTTGAAAAAACGGGGTACCAGTTTTGACCTGTTTAGCGCTCTTTTTGACCTGTTTTTGAAAAACGGGTACCGGTTTTTTATGTTTTGAGCTGTTTTTGATTTGTTCAGAGGTCTTTTTGACCTGTTTTTGGAAAACGGATACCGGTTTTGATCTGTTTTGAGCTGTTTTTGAGCTGTTTTTGACCTGTTTTAGAGCAGATTTGACTTGTTTTTGGAAAACGAATACCAATTTTGATCTGTTTTGAGCTGTTTTTTGGGAAACGGATTCCTGTTTTTGACCTGTGCTTATTTGTAATCAATGAAATGTTTTGCAATTATCACGAATTGTGTCTGCATTCATACTATTACTAGACAATACATTGTTTATATACATTTTCTACATTTAAAATATTTAAAACTATATTTACACCCTTTATGGTACTATATAATACACTTACCTAGCTTAATTTTTTACTAACAATGTTTTGTACAGTTTGGGTGTAAGCAGGAACAATGTTGTCAAGGAATGCTTTAAATATTATAGTATATCTTGCAATCGCGAAAGTAGTTCAGAACTTCTCTCGGTGGTGGAAATATTTTCGAAACCATCATTGTACCATACGCTTCCATCACGTTTTTTGTAACAAACCCAATGAGTACCACGTCATTTTTGGATATCTAAATTAATAATACCGACTACGTTATTTCATGGTAATTTGGGCATATTATCTCTCAGAAACATATCCCTGAAGTATGGTTCATTCCTTGCGTGCTTTCTTAGTTCTACATCAGTCAACGGCCTTTTCGGTAATTTTTGAATTTCTTTTTATTGTTTTCAAGTGCAAAGCCATACTACCTCTTGACCGACAGGGTTTCAAAAATGTTGCCCGCCGTTTGTCTTTGATGACCTGATTGTACGATCATGGCTTGAACTTTCATCTAACTTTCCTCGTACTGCTAGATGCGTTAACCGCTTTTATAATACCCTCTGCCCCTCCGATTAAATCGCCAACGGCGGATAATCCTGCAAATAATGGTATAAGAAATGGTAAAAATCCACCCTTTTTACGAAGGGGAATTACTCTGGGAACGCTTACTTTTCCTTTCCCACCTAAGCTTGTCACAGCCAATTTTGCTGCTGTAAAAGCTGATTTTGTAGCCTTTATAGAAATAGGACTGTTTTTCATTTTCCTGGTAACTATTCTACGTAATTTCAATAGACTGCTACGTGGTCGTTTTGTTCTGCTAATACTATTCCTAACTTTCTTTCTGCCTTCATTATACCTGGTACAGCTGAAGCGGCTGTTCGTTCACCTAACTTTGCGTCGGATGACTTAACACGATACCAAGTTTTTCTTTCTAAAATATGATCCGCTCGGTGTCTACTAACCAAGTCTTTACTATCCCTATAACTGATATCATGACCTTTGCAATGAGCGCCTAAGAGGGTGATACAGGGATCACCACATTGAAGCCTTTTATCTAATTTAGTTCCTGAACCACAATACTGATACCCGGGACTGTGGAGCTCAATGGGTAGCTTATTAATGAGATTATTAAGCAGACCACCTCCACATGCACTCACTGCTTCACAACTTACATATATGTGATACAGTAAATAGCTAGGTCGATAATGCAACAGCTCCATCATACAAACTATACTGTGAGAATTTATATCGTACTTGTAATTCAACACATTTTCAAAGTCGCGATAAATAGTATCGTTGTTGATTGCATCATCGCCTTACTCCATCTTACGAAAGTGGCGGTAGTTGTTGACTTGTTCGATGAGGTTTTGAAAGAAACAGGGAAGACCGTATGATTCCCGTAATTCCAACCGATAGTTAATTATATTCTTTAAGTTGAAAAGCTCAACAGTATCGTTCTTGTTCAACATACAGTCACGGCCGTGGTTTTGCCGAATTGTTATGCTTTTTAATAGTATTTCTGATGATGGTGCACCTTTCACTACTTTCCAATTACAACAAATAGTAAAATTGCAACCAAGCAATTCCGAACTTTGCTCGTTTTCGACATCCACCTCCTCGTTGATATTTAGCCCATCAATGTGGTTTTTAGTATCTTGTGAACAAAAAAACTTCATTTCCATATGTTTGCCACTTGAATAGCATCTCCCAATCTTCTCTTTTCATAACGAGGAGCCTGTCTGTACATACGATTCGTATAAGTAGCGCAAGATATAGGTGCGTACTGTATCCAATTTCAGCATATTTTTTTTAAGAATTAACCTCGAATAAATCATATGATCTACAATCAATTAAGTTTCAGTTGGGGAAGAGCACTCGGTAAATGTAGCTGCTGTGGTAGAACTATCTCCATCATTATAACACCAACACGAACACGTGAAGAAGTTATTACAGCTACTCTTGCTATCCATGTAAAATCTTTTCAACTTCATTCGAGTGGACTTGCGTTGACGACAATTGATGAAGTTGTAACCGCAAACATATATTTTATTATTATTACATATCGTGGTCCACACCTCATAACATTATTATGATGATAGAGGGGAGAACAGTCCTTGGAATCTATCATGATATACCTCAACATGTTGGTCTTGTAGTACGGGTGATAAAATGCATTGCAATTGTTTTATTTTACGACGTAAACGTAATCTATCCAACGCCAAACTTTCCCACAACCCTCTCCTTGCATTACGATTAGCAAAGGCCCACACTACCATGTTATACACTACATTTTTAGTCTCATCAATATTAACTATCTTCATTATGATGACCTACTCTTCATTTAATCAAGAAATAAAAGCAATATAAATATTATTTATTTCAAGACATATATATATATATATATATATATATATATATATATATATATATATCATATACAAAAGTTAGTCTCAGTTCGGCGTCTTTCTCAGCCAGATATTTTGTAACTGTTTCAATGCGATCTCCTTTTTTAAAGTATTCATAAAATCCTAAGGGAATATACACTTAAGGTTCTCAGTTTCAATGACAATATGTTTACCATACTTCGTTTCGTAGTATTCATATTAATCACTTCCAAACAGTTATATATGGATATGCATTATTATTTTTGCAGAAATGTTAAATTAGTTGTCTTTCCTACAGTTCCGGCGCTGGTGATGTACACGTCTTTCTCAGCCAGATATTTTTTAACTGTTTCAATGCGATCTTCTTTTTTAAAGTATTCATAAAATCCTAAGGGAGTATACACTTAAAGTTCTCAGTTTCAATGACAATGTGTTTACCATATTTCGTGTCGTAGTATTCATACTAATCTAGTCTTTTACGTTCGTGAAGGATTTACAGAAATTGCGACTGTTCGATTCAGATAGATCCATATTTACTGATTCGAGAACTCTTTTTATTTAACACCGGAACTGTCCTATATATCACTGCATCACGATTTTGATGGTGGAGGGGAGAGTGTGCTTTGAGTATTGCATCAATAGGGTAATCTGCATCTGATGATGAGTAACTGATACCATCAGGAGATGCTGTCCATTTTTTTTTATGTCGTTGCAAAACTGATGCAATTGCGCAGCTTTTAGTTCTTCTACAAAACATTTTTCACATATATTCTTTAAATTTAGAAACTTTTCACATATCATTACTCCTATTTCATACGTTT
This sequence comes from Vesta saturnalis, assembly GCA_036346205.1. Taxonomy (NCBI): domain Eukaryota; kingdom Metazoa; phylum Arthropoda; class Insecta; order Coleoptera; family Lampyridae; genus Vesta; species Vesta saturnalis. Next base: position 1,335,957 of record JARFJB010001896.1, on the reverse strand, counting down.
TCACTAGGACGTTACACTCCTCTTCACTATAATCACCCCCGTAAACCGCCTCATGTTGGGCATCGAATACTAATGCCGAAAACTCTTTCTTCTAGCGTTCCACCGCTGTTCTCAGGTCGGTTGCTTTGGTCCATTGCTCTTGAACGTATGTCATCCACATGTTTTACGCAACACTCATTACGCATTACACTGTTTTATTATATTGTTACTTTAAACTCCCCACTATGTTATATTAGTGCAGATATGAACCATCTATTTGGTTACAGCACAAATCTGGTTATGCACTATTTCTAATGACACGCATTAGCCATTTTTAATGATTGAGCTGTTACTATAATTTTTAGCTAAGACGCGAACTGATTATTTTTAAGTATGACATGAACCGGCTATTTTTAGCTATGATAAAATCACCGTTTAGCGAAGACGCGAACTAGATGTGTATCTAGCACAAATACAAACCACACATATCTGGTTATTTCCTTTGTGATATATTTGCATAGCACCTACTATTTTTTAGTGATGACGCACGTCAGCTATTTTAATGCTGTCACTATAATTTTTAGCTAATACGCGAACCGACTATTTTTAGCCATGACACCACCAGATTTTAGCGAAGACGCGAACCAGCTATCATCTGACCCCCAAGGTGACGTTTCAAATCTATTGACTTTTTGATTTAGGATGGGCCTTGTATTACTACTAAGTGCGGGAAAAAATGAACATATGAATTCGACTTCTGCCCCATACAACACTACACTTTTTATTGGTTTGTCGAACAGTAGGGCATTTTTCCTTAATTCCATCCCAAACAATCCTTCTCCCACACTCCACACTCGCCCTGTTAATTTATTTCCCTTTCTCATTCTTTCCTTTATGTCTTCCCAATTTTTGTTGTCTTGCTTGATCGTGTATCTCAAGTATGTGAATTTCTTCACCCGCCGTACTTCCTCCTTCCTCCATTTCCACTCCTCCTTTTCCTTCTTACTTCCCCCTTTATAAACACCATTACCTTCGTTTGTGTACATCTGCTTCCAGTTCTTCCCTTTTCAAGTATCTGTCCATCGTGCTTATCATCTCCTTCATTTCTTTTTCTTCCTTAACTATTAAAGCAATATCTTTCGCGCAGGCCGCATGCACACTTTCATGTTACCCACCATCAACCTTCTCACTTGCTGCCCCATTAATGTCTCCTCCAAGACCCGTGTGTATACCGAAAACAGGATCGGGCTCAATGGACATCCTTGCCTCAGCCCCTTCCTTGCTACAAATTCCTCGCTTAGTTCTCCATTCACTCTTATCCTTGTTTCCTCATAAATTTCCTCCATCCTTTCTATCAGCCGTCCATTTATCTTTTTTTCATGTTCTCACGGATTTTCCCTATTACTCCATTAAATACCGCTACTATGACTACAAATACCGTCATCATTTTCCCCTTCTCTGTTCTAGTTCCTTGTTCGCCATATGTCTGAGTATGTATATGTGATCTATCACTCTTTTCCCTTTCCTGAATCCTGTCTGTTCCTATGGTAACAATTTCTTTTCCTCTATTTCCTTCTTTAGCCTTCCTTCTAGCACTGTCCCATATATTTTGTAAGCCCTGTTTAACAATTTAACTCCTCTGTAATTTTCCACTTGTTTTTTGTCCTATTTTTGTGTAATTGGCATATTAGATATTACCTCCGTCTTTTCGGTAAACTTTCTGCTCTCCATATATTATTTATTATTACCGCCATTCTTTTTGCTATCTTATCCCCTCCATATACCACTCTTCTCCTTGTATCCAATCTTCTCCTGCCACTTTGCCTTTCTGTACTTGCTATATTGCTTCAATAACTTCCTCTTCTGTTATTTCTTCTTCCTACTCATATACTTGTTTGTATTGTTTTTCTTCCCCCTTCTGTCCCTGTTCCCCTTCCAGTAATTTCCGGAAACATGTCTCCCATTTCTTTATCTGTATTCTCATTTGACTCCCTCTTCTCTTCCTTTCATTAAATATTTCCATACTCCTTCTTACATTTTTATTGCCTTAATCTCTTCTTTCCTCTTTTTTCTTATTTCTTCCTCCTTTTTTCTGTCGCATGTCTCCCTGTGTTTTCTTAATGCATCTTTGCACTCTTCTTTTTATGCCCTCCATTTTGTCCATTCTCTTAGTGTTCTTTTTGCCTTCTTCTTGATCTCCTTACATTTTGTATCCCAACACATTCTATCCCCGTTTCTTCCTTCTTCCACTCCTCGACTTCTCCTCCTTTCATTATCAGCTCCATGGGTGGATGGTCCGATTCCACCCTCTCTCCTATCTTAAATGATTTCACCAATCCTTCCGCTTCCTGTGTTCGTTACTACGTAATCTATTGCCGATTCAACCCTCCCTCTTATATACGTAAATTCCCCCATTTCGCCTTCTTCCCTATTCCCGTTGATTATCTTTTCCCTCTTTCTCTATCGATTTGTCCTTTGTCGCTCTTTTCCCCGTCCCATTCATTTCTTGTACTCCTCCCTCTTCTCATATTTTCGTATTGAAATCCTCTCCTAGTATTACCATGTCCTCCTCCCGCTCTTCTTTCATCTATCTAAATTTTTCCTTGCCTCCTTCATCCTTCCGCTGTACATTGTTATTTTCATCTTTATTTCTCCCCATTGTATATTTCTTTCTACTATTCCCTTTTTCTGTTGTCTTTTCTCGTCTTCTTCTTTTTGCCTCTTTTTTTTACTCCTGTTATTATTCCCCTTTTGCTCTTCCTCTTATACTGTCTCTTTTAGCGTGCTGCCCACACATTCAAATTCCCCTGGCATCCCGTTTTCCCATTCCTTCAATTCTTTTTCTTCCCTCTATGTCTCTTGTATTCCCGCCACGTTCCAAAACATTACGTTTAGTCCCTTCGGTTAATAAGAGATAAGTAAAATTAGAGTGAATATAGAGCCTTAAGAAAATGAGAGTGATGATATACAAAATAAGCTTATAATGCTGTATAATGAAAAATATATTTTACAATATGACATAATTACGTGATAATAATTGATGCCAAATTTTATTCTCAACATTTTTTATAAATGTCTGATTATTGGTTTGGAATCTCTATATAAAATAGATGAAAAAACGTGCTCCCATTTTTGCAAGAATTCAATAATAATTTTTGCAATAAGGTTTGATATTTAACATACAAATTTTCTATTCTGTCTACAATAAGTGGTTGCGTATAAAGGCATTAACATCCTTTTTCTAAAACTTTCGAATATGTAGTTAACCTAAATGAAACTTAGTTCAATGTCAAACCGACAAATTCTTACGTTATAAACGTATGCAAATAGAAGTTATCCGCGTATAACTTTCATAAAGATTTTGAAACTCCAGAGTGGTTCCCTTAAATTGAACTAATGCATATTCAGTTTTGTGTAAATATACGTTTTTAAATTGGTTTTAATTAAACGAGTTGTTTTTGAATTTGTTTACATACTAAAGAATAGCATGATACCCATCATATTCTAAAAAATAACAGTTATATTTGATTCATTTACATATATTTAAATTCTAATACTCTCTGCCTACAAGGGTAGTGTGTCAATTAATGTTTTAAGATAAGTTAAATGCATTTTATTCACGTTTCGATTTATTAGTAGACTTTTCGAAACTAATTACGAAAAATGAACCATTTTGAAATATCAATCAGTTTTAAAAATAATCACTGCATATGTCAAAGTTAATAAACCAATCGAAATTTACACTATAAAGGGTGATCATAATTTTTTTGTGTGTATCCATTAAAGACCTGTTTTCCAATTCATATTAGTCCAGAAATGCATAAATAAATAACGTTTTCTTACGTAATCCTAAATTGATAAATGGATATTAATAAGTAGGTCAAAATTTAAATGTATAAGAGAATTTTCAAGGTCAAAGACTATTGACTTATAAGGATATCATGTTAAAATTCTTAGAAATATAAATTCGCTATCGCTCCCCTGAAGGATAGGTTGTTGTCTATAGTAAAAAGTAGGTCAAGGTTAAATGGTTCATGTATTGGCTAATATTGAGTAAAGGTCAAATATTCGTCCAAACTAAAAGTAGGTCAAGGTGAGTATTTGATAAGTTGGAACATGCTCTAATAAGTAGTCAAGTTCAAGGCAATTTTTTCTTATATAAATCGCAGCGAGGTGTGTTGACATCAGTCAGTTAGCAACCTGTAATTGTTAAACATTGAATTACAAGGTTAAACCAAAGCACCTGTTGCAAACCCTTTAAAAATGTGTGTGACCTCGAGATATCAAAAGTATAGTGATGAATGTGTATTACCTCAGCGCTTTAATGAGTATATAAATGAAGAAACTCGAATTGAAGAATTTAAAACGGTACTAAACATGAAGGATGTGTTCATAAGCAGCCAGAAAAACAACAAACATAACATTTTGTTTTTAACAGCATTTAATATCATATGTAAATTACGCATGCTTTATCTAGAATCATTTCTTAAACTGTGTTTAGTCGGAATGCAATTGCGAACAAGTAAAGTCTTTATCCAATTATAATGCAAGCATAAATAAAATCATTTCCGGAACGATCAAAACTCAGAAGTTCACTGTTATATATGGATATTCCTGTGCTGGCAGGCTTCTATGAACACGAATTATAGAAAGCAAAGCATCCTGACATGTACCTGGTAAAAAAAACTGCTTCGCTTCAAGAACAATAAGTTATTCCTAAGGTGGTAGGGATTAGATGAAAGATCAGGGATCGATAAAGACGATATTATTTTATAACTAAACATTTCACGTATAATTTGTGAAATAAATTACTTATATAGTTGTAGCAATAGGTTTTTAGCAAAATATGTGGCTTTTACATGAAGCTAAACACAAAAATATTACATTAATAAACAGTATTTTTCAAAAATTTTCTTCTTATATAATAAAATAAATCATGTAAATTATTGGATGTCCATATTACCGAATCTGGTCCACATGTCCATCCCAAGCAGGAATTTGTATTTGTTTCACCTTTACCAATGTTTCGTAATGTCCAGTAGTAAATTTTGTGATTCTCTTCGTTTTCCCACGGTTGAAACATATGTGATGTTTTGTTCTAATAATATTTCAATCAAAATATCAAGGCGCTTGTAATTAACATAATATGCTGCTTTCTCAAAACATTTAGTTATAATAGATAGCGTCTTTATAAGCAGAACTCGCATTTTCTAAGCTAGATCCAACATTTCTGAAATACATAATGAATCATCACCTCATAATAAATTGTATACGTACATTTTAAGCGGTATGTCACCAAGTGAATTCATATCGCCTGAGATCCTACTTCATTAAAAGTTAATGAATTGTAACCTTCATCTGCACACAATTACATAAAACTGTTAATGGTATTGTCGAAGTTAATTTTTTATATCAAATAATATCTTAATAATAACCTCATTTGCACACTTTGGGTTTATAGCATACAGTTAAAACACTCATCAGGAATAACAGTATGTTGTAATATATTCAGTTCAAATAAATAGCTTTCCCATCAAAAAACGCTACTTTCTGTAGATTTGATCACTGCTGTATCGTACTTCTTCCCACAATTTGTTTTCAAGGCTGCTCATACTGATAAATAAGAGGAATTAATACAATTCTATGTAAAGTTATATCCCCAAGGTCTAGTATCAGTGAAATAAAAATTTACTAATCGTTGATTATCGTAAGGATTAAGTATTACTTTATTCTGTTTGATTGTAAACATATTATGTTTCTTTGACCTTATCAAATGTTGATATCGCTTTATTACGTTACCATCAAACAAAGCATGTTAATAATCATTTATCGTGATCTTTTTGATGCTTGCTCTCGTAGAAGCCTTTGATTTTGTTACAACCTTTTCATCAACAGTGTAAGCATACATTTTTGCATATGTCCTACAAATTCTAACATAATTTTACCATGATCTTCGTCTTTCATTAAGCCGGAAACTTGTTATTTGCTAATAGAATTCCAAAGACATTGTCAGGACTATAAACACATGTAGTGAATTTATAAACGTTTTTTTGATAACTTCATTGTTATCAGGAACTGAAAAGGCGTGTCTGTATCCGTGTACAAGACCTCTGCATTATTAGAAAATTTAGATAGCGTGTAACCATAATGAAAATTGTAAAAAAAGTTTTGAAAACGTCTAAAACGTTGGTGCCTACATGTATAAGTTTATTTAAATTTACTTCTAGCTTTTTCATTTGAACGACAAGCATCTAGTTGTTAAAACTATGAAAACTGGGTTTTGATATGTAAGCAAGAATTCCATAGCAACCATCCCATTTCGCTATTTACGTACATTTTCCATCCCAAAACACTATTCATTAATTTATAAAATACTTGTCAAATTCATTTTGAGACTGCTGGCGCATGGTATTATTTAAATCGGTATATTTTTAACCACAGGGACTGTTTAAAATGTAATATACGGTGTACTTTTACCAACTTCAATCCAGATTTTAAATATACTTTAAAATTTCTGTAATGAATTACGTAATTACTTTTAGGATACAATGTAAGCAATAATTTTTTATTTTGAAATTTGAATCAGGTGCGGGTGGAACCATATGTTCGGGTGGCAGTGGTAGATCATTGTAACTCTCGTAATTCTAAATCTCAGTCGATTATGTAACCATTTTCTGATTAATTAAGATGGTTTATTAAATCAAACGCTTGAAAATTAACTTCATCCACAAATGAAAAGTTACCAAATGGTAAAAATTCTGACATGGCGGCTCCATATAAGTTATTTACATCGTAATACATTAAATACACCCTTTCGGAAGTGGGATCAAATTTTTCTCCCATGTACTTATTGTTAGGTTTAGCATACCGATTAGAACATTGAGCTACACCACCTCTAATTTCCCTTTCCATAAACATTAGCATATCCATGTCTGTAAATAGTCCTAACTTTACTTGCGTAAGTTTAAGAAAAAAGAATTACTTCATTATTTACTTCTGTAGCGCAATGCGCAATACTTTAGAGCTGTTTAACAAACCATTGAATGCATTCATTTCCCTATAAAGCCTAAATACAGATAAAGGGTTATTGTATGCACACTTCACGTATTCAGCAAAGCTGAAGTGTACATGTATGGAATAACATAGAGTATTATTCCCGAGGCATGTTAAATTTGTGTACTTTTCTAAAATACTTTTTAAATTAGTATAAATTACAAACGGTGCCTTTTCCTGGAATGCGAAGTTTTAGAACTGCAGAAACATTTCTGCTTCGGTAGGCAGCCTGGCAGAGCATCGATTAAGTTGATGGCAGTAAGTGATTGTACGTGATCTAAGGAAAATTGGTCATACATCGATAACAAATAAATTTATTGTGCTGTCACAGGCTAAATACTCACTAAAGCATCTAGCCCGTAAAGGTAATTTGTGCCACGCATAGCTATGTGGTGTGGGCGGAGTTCTTACTTAAAGATCGTAAAATGCGCTCGTCGCAACTCCAAAGATCGTCAAAATCGGAAGATAAAGTCAAAAAGGCGCCACCTGTGAAAACATTTATAACGCGAAAACGTCATGAACGGATGTTATATTGGTCTAACAAGAAACCAAAACGTTCACTCAAAAATCTACTTCTACAAAGTCTACTCCAAAAATATTAACACCAGGTTTACCTAAACTTCAATAAAATCTTAAACTTTAAATATAAGAGCTGCAAAATGCGTAATAAACCCTAAAACTCACTAAATATTTCGATAAACCTACGTCAAACATTATTAGCTTAACTAACCCAAAAATAACTGATCGAACGGTAATCTAATTCTACAAATTAAAACGAGAAATACGTCACCTAAAAACTAACCAAACGCGATCAAAAAATCTATGAAATCCTAAAATTTATCAAACGTCGATAATGGAAAACAATACCTAACTTCGTCGAAAAATACAGCTAGGCTTAAAACAATTAACAAACTGCTTACCTTTTGGAAAATCAAGCATCAGCAAAGATGTCTATAATCGGTAGGTCGATACCTATAAAAATGCTTCAAAAGAGGGCGACTTATCGCACTACCCTCATATGCTTAAAAATACAAACAGCTGTTCGGGTCAGTACTTCATAAATTTAGGTTACATAATGATTTAAAATCTCTTAATAAATCTGCACTTCAATATAATTATTCGTCAGGAAAGCACTAATTATTTTACAACCATTCGCAATTATCTCAATCCACCCGGTATAAAATATACTCAAATTAAGGAAACCAAAATATTGAATTGAACCTTTAAAGTTACGTTAAAATTTCAATAATCAATGATATCTTTGAAATGTAATTACTTTACTTCCAATAAACATAACTTGACGTTAATTTCATGATATAAATAAAAAAACAAACACTTTACGCGGCATATGATGTACAACAAATAATGGTTTACACTTAAAAAAACACAATAAGTACACTAATCTGAAAATACATATATTGAATATTAATTAAAACAACACCATCATAGAAAGGTCACACACAATTGTTACATAAATGAAATCCTTTAAATGAGTGAAATCTAGTTTACCTAAAAATTTGCGAAACCAGCTGGCTGTAAGTTTGAAATAAAAAACCCAAAATGACAAACATTGTAAACAATAAGCGGCGTTCTCTTGTAATGCACAACAACATGTAATTTTGATACAATTCGTCAAGATCATAATTTTAAAAAATACTCAGATAAATTTAAAATCATAAAACGAATGAGTACGCATGCATTAATTGCAAAAAGGCAGCGTACTCAAACGTTCACATATAATACAAAAAAACACCACAATTCATTAAAATTTGTCATTTACAGCAAAACGAAATGCACAAAAGAATTTACCTTAAATTTGTTGTACAAACATCTTTGGTACCTCGACGGCGATGGAAATTTGATCGGGATTGATACTACACTCGCTTCTTCCAGCATAACTTAAATGGTGAATCCTCTTTCCATACATTTGATTGACATTACAATTGGTTGGAATTGCACTAATACCTAAAACTTCCATAAAACTTCGATTACGCTACTATGTACAAGTACTGTCACTTAATTTCAATTTTAAAATAACGAAAAACGAAAAGCTTTTTACAGCAGCTTGTAGTTTGTTTGACGTTGGCAATATATCCAAAAGTTACCATTTCAAAGAGGAACTTGTTACTTTGCAAATTGCGACACATCATGTCCATAGAACAAGGCTAAGCACTTCATAAAAAACACGAAAACCACTTCTACGTCCAAATATGTCATTATGACAAACGATATATAAAAAGTATAACTTAGAATGTGATGAGCCAATATATTATCCCTTTTATTGGAAACGGAGACCATTTTCTCCACGGGAACTCGATACAAACTCGATACAACCCCAAGTCTGCGCAACTCCTTCCAACCTCCACTTCACTACGCTGACCGCAAACAAACAACACGTGAATATAGTGCTACATATCTAACTAGACTGACCATAATTATTCATTATCCTCCACATTGGTTTTTCAACCACCTCCACTCTAATTTGCCCAAAAAATTAAATATACCACTCCGCGCATACACCAAGCGTAAATCGAAGATCATCGGAAGGATGACCCTATCAGCAAGCCTGTTTCTACTCGAAATCTTAACTCCGAAATTTGATATTTAAACTTATCAATCGGAACGGTGACTATCTGGCGGCTAACTAGAACTTTTACAAAAAATGTACCTTACAATATAACATCTGAATACGGTTTAACAATACTCTAATTGTCACCTGTGAATGAAACGTGATTCTACAAATAAGAATTTCCATTCATAAATACCCCCAAACCCAAAAACAAAGGTAATTAAATAAAAACTCTCAAAAAGTTATACTCTTTTAACTCGAAATTACAAAAAATTGAACAAAACCAGCTTATCTACAGGATGATCCCTTAAAACAGTGCTCCTTATTCGATAGTTGTTTAGAAAAAGGAGCCGACGTAACTTTAATCCACGTGAAATGATAAACAGTATTATTTTTTCTGTTAGTAGCATCAGCAATAAAACCCGCGGAATAATAATTATCAGAAAGTACTGAAAGATTTACAGGTTCCCTTCCACTATTTTTATTTTCATTTAATACAAGTGGGAATATAAGTTTCCCCTGAATGCAAAACAAATTAATGGAGAGGTTATTTGATTTTTCGAATTTTGTTACATCATATAGTTTAATGGGGAAGTGAACTGAATCATAATTCAAAACAACTATAAAATGAGGATAACTGTAAACTCTAAATTATGTTGCACTGGATATAATGCTGAAACAATATCCCACAGGAAGCAATGCTCATCATTTGCTAAAACTTCGTGTATTCACAACCCGAATTCTTTTCAGAAAGCTCTAATTTTTTTGTAACTTGTAATAAACGCTTTCTTTATACCGCTCACGTAAATTGGTTGCAATATGAAATACATAATTCTTCATGGAAAAAGTCTTCAACTCAATAACATGATTCTGAAATTGAATGAAATTGCAGGCTAAAACAACATTCACCTTTAGCATCGATTGTCTTAACTTTAATTTAATCTTTCGTGCAAAACTATTGTATCTATTTTGTAAAGAAATAAGAGGATCATAGATGTTTGCTATATTTACTATAATTCCTGTAAGTAACCTATCATTAAAGCATGAATCTAGACTGCACAAACCTCATTTGAGGGTATTCTGTTTCGTGATATCAACAATTCCAGTACCTGTTTCCTCTGAAGTGTTCTTTAACTATTTAAGTCTTACAAGATAACACTTTAACAATGATAAATTGCTTTCCAGCTTAAGCAAATTTTCATTTGCTTCTAAATAGATTTTATTGTGAATTATATATTGCAATATCTTAATCTTAGTGTTAATTATACAAATGTGTTTTACAAATTAATTTTTTGTTTTCAACAATGGAATAATACGTCTTGTTAAATTAACAATATCACTACTACTTGGTATAACCTTACTAATAATTACTCTCAAAGCTGTATCCAACAATGCAAAAATACGAAGTACTATCGATTACGCAGCAAATATTTTGTTTATTGTATCTGATATGTAAAAACTAATCATTTAAGTAAATATAGAAGTACTTTAGGTTTACAATTAAAATGTTCGTGACGGGTATAAAACTGCTCTTTATCTGCTTTTATAGTCATATAAACCCGCATTCAAGGTCAAATATTACAAACTGGTTATAACTTGTATTTGACTTTAAAAAAATTATAGATGTAAACAGATCAAAGCTATAAAGTAATACATACATTTTCAAGGTTACTAAGCAGGTTTTGCACGAGACAGATATCTATCGTAAACGTTTAGAGTTACTTTTGATGTTTTTGAATAACCCCAAAAGCTATATTTCTGATTTATTCATACATAACATTTGGTATCATATTTCACTTTTTTTCTAATGTAATCAATTTTCTGTATTTTATGACAAAGATTATTTTTTGATGAATTATGTTTCGCAATTAATGTACTTTGTATACAGGGCGAGTCAAAACGCAAATCTGTACTTTTCTCACTTAACTTAAATAGAACACCCTATATTTTTTGTGCTCTTTAGGAAGCCACTAAATAACCATTTCATTTTTATTACATTTCCCTATACCTATCTTCGACGGTTTCTGAGACATTTTCTTTTCATTAACAGAATCCAGTTTTTTATTTAATTTTTGATTTTATCAAGTTAATTATGAATTACGCGAACTTTTTACGATCTGATTTGTCAAAAATCAATAAATTGTTCTTTTTTTTTTTCTATTTTACTTTAAAATATTTAATTTAAAATTGTAAGAATATAAATAGTATAAATACTTTTATTAAAAAAAACTAAAATGGCTTGTGATTTCATCATAACTTAAATCATTATTCAAAGTTCTCTTTTTTGTTATGTGTGGCTTTAGTAATAATAAACACATTATGAAATTAAATTTAATCTAAATAGAACTAATTATAACAGAAACTCATTAACAAATAATATCAAAAAATAAAAAAAACTAAATGAAAACTTTGAGCACAAATGTTCAAAATGACCTCCATTGACATCAATACAATGTTGTAGTCCTTCTTCAAAAGATCGTTGCACATTTTGAAGTATATAACATTAATAGTTTGACACACGTCACCTATTTTTTGCTTCATCTCTTGCTGCGTTGTCGGTGAAATTTTGTACACCTCATTTTTAATGTAACCCCACATAAAAACCCCATTTTAGAAAGTCTCGGTGCTCTCGTAGGCCAGCTAAACTGTCCGTCCCTTCCTATCCATGCTATCCATTTTTGGTTTTATCAAATTAGCTATGACTTACACGAACTTTTTTACGATATGTTTTGGTAAAAATCAATAATTTATTCTTTTATCTTTGCCTATTTTATTTTAAAATTATTAATGTAAAATTGCAAGAATTTAAACCTTTCAATCATTTTTATCACAACATCTAGATCACTTTGACTGTAAAAAAACGTTGACAATTAGGTAACAATTAGAATTATTGTCAATGTGAAGTTGTGTTGTGTTGTTCTGAAGTGTTTAGTTTCACAATGAATCAGATGTGCACTCTATTCTGAAACAAGTCGACAAAACCGATTCCTCTAACTACCAATCAATTGTTATCATTTCCATTTCTAAAATCATGGAAATAGCCATCAATCAACAGCTACCTTCTTTCATTGAATCTAACAAACTTCTTAATCACAACCAATATAGTTTTAGGCAGAGTCGTTCAACAGGCGATTTTATTTCATGTGACAGACAAGTTTGGAACAACACATTAAAACAATCCACTGAAACGGTTGTTGTCTCTTTAGATATTTCAAAAGCATTTGCACAAATTTGGAATAAAGGTGTAGCTGCCAGACTCACCTCGTAAATGGAGTTTACAACTTTCTTGATAACAGACGAATAATTGTTGTAGATAATGGTTTCTTTTCAAAAAGTTGACATTAACGCGGATATGCCACAAGGATCAGTGATAGCTTCTAGACTTTTTCTGCTATGCATAAATGATCTCATCTCTTCAACAACTAACCCGATCCATTGATTTTCAGAGCACAGAACTCTTCATTAAAGTTCACCTCAGTCTACTCGTAACGAAAATCTACCTTGTATCCCAAACCAGTACTAAAGCTAAAAGGGAAGGTCAAACAAAGGTGACATACAACATATCCTTGAATGGGGATGTAACCTAACTCAATTTAATGCTCAGATGACTCAGATGTTAAGTTTCCAGACGCTATTACTATATTAGTATTTTCAAATGTATCGGAGGTTGACCATCTGACAGCTACTAAAGCAGAAACAGGCTTTTTATACAGACCTAAGTAGCACTTTACCCCCGACAACTCTTTCTGCTATATAAGGACAACATTTGACCACATCTAGAATATAATTGTCACCTCTGGGTTGGTGCTACCCAACATGCTTTCGGTATCGTTGAACGTATTCAGAGAAGAGCAATTAAGCTTATAAATGACTTTAACTTTTGACATACAGTCCCTTGGTCAACGAAAATATTCAAGCTCCTTTACCTTTGTAGCATTTTATTGTCAGTAATAATGGGAATTCTTGTAGCTATTTCTACAGTCACAACAAACATTTAATAATTATTTTTTGTACAGTAGCGATATGCTACGTGCTAGATACAGTTTATAGATACTAGAGATGTATACGTATTTTTACTATTAATACATACTTATTTATGAACACTTGTACATTTAACATAAATTGCGGTGAATTTACTGATTTATTCCAAGAAAACACCGCCGCCTAATGAATATACGTAAATTTGATCGTGTTGCGTCGCAATACATACCGTTAAAAATATATACTTGCTTAAAATTTTGTTTGAAATACATTTCTGGTTAAACTAATATTTGATACTAACTATAGAGTATACGTACGAAACCAATTTATATGCAAATATTTAGGATAACATAGTCGATTGAATATCTTTATTTCACTTGACGGATGTTCATTACGTGTTTAATACATCTATCACTTTTGTTATTAAATTGAAAATATCTCAGAAATGAACGATTTTAGCTATAGGGAGTGCTTAATAAAAACGAAAGAACATAAAGTGTATCTTCACTTTTTAAAATAAAATACAGGGTGATTCATTTGAAAAAATTGGCTCGCTCTATATTCAATTGGTGCAATAATTAAGAAATAGCACCTTTTCGTAAAACTGTACCAATGTCAAATAGTTACGCTTGAAAAAAATTATTGTTAGGTTGTTCTGTTTATTGTATACAGGACGTTGAAATGAGAATGATTTTCATGTACAATTGACCATAACTTTTGAAATACCCTATATAACGTAATGAAACCCTATATTGGAAGTAGAGGGGAGATGAGCTTAATCAAAATTTGAAATAATATATAGGGTGTCCCATTAAAAAAAAAGTTTGTTTGGTTCACCCTGTTAATATGTAACACCTTGTAAATAGGAAAATAATTTTATAATATGAAGTTTGAAGTTACCTATAATTTTTGTAGATAACTTTTTTTAATATCTCCTTTAATAACGGATACGTCGTACTTGACCACTAATACACCCTATATATATATATATATATATATATATATAATTGTACTCTGTTGAGCCGATATGTTATCAGATCGCTATGAATCCGAGTAGGGGTTACTTACAGAACTCGTTTTTTTATACAAAGTATATACTCCTAGTTACTTGCGAGTACCGACAACCTTGTAGCGACAAACTGAACGAGGACATCAAGGATTAATTATATAATATGACATACACGAAAATAGCTAACTATGTTGACATAATAAGTTTGAGAGGTTTATACATCTATAAAATTAAAATAATACTTCTTTGATCCTAACAGCAATTGAAAATCAAAGTGACATCTACAATCGATTATTTTAATTTAGTGATGCTATCATCTTCAGTATTTAAAAATTTGTGTTAGTACTTTGAACAATAATAAATTTATCCACGATTGCACTACATTTGAAACAACACTAACTGGATGCTTGTTCTTTAAGGCACCATAAATAAATAAATCGCTGTCATCTCTTGTTAAGTACAAAGTGTTTGCAATTAACACTTTGTTTTAAAACAGAAGTTCCGTTCATTTTTTTAAATTAAACCCTTTTTTTTTAAGTGGTATATCACTTAGTCGTTAAGATTAAGAATTATTAAATGTTATATGTGCTACACTACCTTTTTGTTTTTTTTGCGCTAATTAAGTATTAAATAATGGTAATCTAAAAATAAACCGCAACATTTGTGATGTAATTTTTTCTAAATGGTAAAGAAGGACAAGAAGCTATATTAAATACGATTATTTAACCTTTCCGTATAGGGCGTTAACACATATCTCTACATTTCATTTTTGGATTAATACTAACAATATAAACTAATACTTTTTATCGTAATGGAGATTGCACAAAAAATGAACCAATTGAATAGAATTGAAATTCATAAAGTAAAAGATAATAGTGCTAGTCAAAAGTCCCCTCCCCCCTTGTATCTTTTGAACGGTTTTACTTATACTAATAAAATTTGGAGGGTGAATATAAACGGATATAAGCTTCTCAACTACTCATGGCAAGTGACGTAATAGTCATATATGACGTCACAGGGCCACAGTGACCAATAATTTTAAATAGTACCTTATGGAAAGTGACATCTCGTTTGAAAGGTATTAAAATTACCTATTCAGTAATACTAATTTTGTTAGAGTTTAGGTTGATTTTGATAGAAATATTAAATAAATACTAAAATTATAGTTTGGCATTTAATTAATCAAGATTCAAGGACCAATTCTCATAGTAAATGTTGGAAATGTGCGCCACTTAATTCCTGACAGTAATGCATCCTATTGCTAAACTATTGTCGTACTAGTTCAAATGTGTCTGCGGAAATTGCTCTACATTCTTCAACAATTCTTTGTTTCAAAATGTGTATACTGCCAGGTGCTGTAGCGTAAACCTTAGATTTTAAGTACCCCCACAGAAAAAAATCTAATGGTGTCAGGTCTGGTGACCGAGCTGGCCATTCTATCAGACCTCGTCCAATCCATCTTTAACGATATTCTTCATCCAAGTAACGTCTTACTGCACCATAATAGTGTGCAGGAGCACCATCTTGTTGGAACGTTATTTACAAGTTGCCGAATTCATCTAGATTATCTTCCAAAATTTCAAGAATTAACGGTTCAATTGCGTTTTGTAACATCTCCAGATACACTTCACCGGTTAAGTTAGCATTGAGAAAAACAGGTCCAACTATGTGGTTTCCCAAAATACCTGCCCAAACATTTACTTTTTCTGGAAATCGAGTATGTTTTTCAAGAAAGATTTGAGGATTTGTGTAACTCCAATATCTCACATTTTGTGTGTTAACGTTTCCATTGAGGAAGAAAGTACTTTCGTCACTAAAACAAATTGATTTTATATAGTCTGGGTGTTGGATAATTTGATTGGACATATTTTCACAGAATTCTAATCTTCGGTCGGGGTCATCATCTGAAAGTTGGTGCACCATTGTTAATTTGTATGGATGAAATTTGTTTTTAGCCAACACCCTACGTACTGTCCTTTGACTGACTTCACAGATAGACGCAACTTGGGCTCTAGAAGAAGTAGGATGTACTACCATTTCTGCAATTATGTCGATTTTTTTGTCGTCACCAATTGTTGGTCGACCAGATCGTTTGACATCTTGAACACTACCGGTTGCTTCAAACTTCTGAAGAAGTTCCCTCAAATAAGTTTTCGATATAGAGCGATCGGGGTACCTCTCATTAAAAAGACGTTCCGCTGCATGGAAATTATTTCTACATTCACCAATTATTAAGATAGCTGCTACTTTGTCGGCTACCGTACGTACCATTTTGTCTATGTAGACACTTAAACGTCGCGTTAAAAAATAATTAAACTGAATAGTCAAGGTATAAAAACTTATCAAAGTAAAAACAACGAGAGAATTAAAAAACGTCAACTTTTTTGACAATTAACCAGAGGCAGACTTTACAGTCTTGATTAATTAAATGCCAAACTATAATTTTAGTATTTATTTAATTTTTCTATCAAAATCAACCTAAACCCTAACAAAATTAGTATTACTGAATAGGTAATTTTAATACCTTTCAAACGAGATGTCACTTTCCATAAAGTACTATTCAAAATTATTGGTCACTGTGGCCCTGTGACGTCATAAGACTATTACGTGACTTGTCATGACTAGTTAAGAAGCTTATATCCGTTTATATTCACCCTCCAGATTTCATTAGTATAAGTAAAACCGTTCAATAGATACAAGGGGGGGGGGGACTTTTGACTAACACTGTATAAGTGAACAATGTTACAAATTTTTTATGAAAACAATTAGCTTGTGAACATTTTGAATAAATAGGCTAATTTTTATAAGTGAATTATATATAATAACTCACGTGTAGTTTACAGTTTTTATCCAACCCTTTCCTATCATTAATTTCTAGCAAAACAATAAAAATTTATGAAATTTATGCATTAGTGGATTTATTTAATAATAATTCATAGCAAAATGGTAGATTTCGTGGATGTCAAAAAAGCTGATTTTAGGTTTGTTCCAGTGAAGTTTTAAGTATAGTATAAAAATTAATTTCAAGGGTTTGAAGATTGGAACATTCAAACCCAAGAAGACTAAGAAACTCTGATGTCAAGGGCAGCAATTTAACCTAATATTCTTGCTTCTAGTTATTTATTTGGGGTTTCGAAGAGTGTGCTGACACTAGAAATTACCGGTACTTCCCATTACGATGAATTGACCTATTTCAACATTATAATTATTGTACACAAAGGCAATTATTGCATATATTGATACTCGATACCAAGCATGAAGCTTCAGAGTTTCACAAAAAAACGTTGGTAAATCCGTTTGATTTGACTACAACATGTGTCTCACAGTTGAAGATTTGTGTACTGGCCATAGTATGCTTTGTACTTCGGCAACACTTCTGGCGTCCGTCGGGAATCATATTAACACATTTAAATACCACGGTGAGTGAAAATTACCCATGGGATATGTAAAAATTTAATTCCTTTTAAATTAAGATTGCGAAAAAATGCGGGAAAAACAATAATGTGAGGCAAGTGCCCATAAAAGTAACAGTTGCAGTCTATCGCAGTACAGTCTTCTACAAAATAAATTTGACTTCACATTCAATATAATGTAAATATGAATAAATAAGTTTGTAAGGTAGTCTTTAAGTGAAGGGAATTAAAAAAATGAAAAAACAACATTGAGTGTTCAAGTAGAACTATAAGTCACTAGTGACTCGAAGTAAAGTTTAGCTCACCGCTTTAGCCCATAAATGACTTACACGTTACCTTATACTTTTAATATTTTAAAAGTTGTTTAGATGGATTAATTATATTTTTAGAACAGTAACTGAAAAATGAGTATTCGTCTTGTTTTTAACAATTTCGTAATACTATTATGAAAACTAAGGCTATCAGGAATGTAATAATTTTTATATACATATGAATTACAAAGTTGATGGACTGACTGATCCTCTTATCAACCCACAGACCAAACTATTTAACTTGAAAGCCTACATGGTAGCGGTGTAAAACAAGAAACGATTTAAAATAATGCTCTCCTTAAGAAGGTGAAACATGGAGTTGAAGATCGATATCATTTTCCTGGTTAATTCCATTTTGGATGACAAATTCCTTATTGAATCAGAGTGAATACCACAGGGCGGTTTTTGACAATTTTTGTAGGGGGGTGAAATTAAGGGTTAAAGGAAAGTGGAGTGTAATGGAACGTATCTGCTGTTTTTAATCATACGAGCTCCAAATTTCTTTTCGAAATATGGAGCCCACGTTTTTTATAATTACAGTATATGTAGACATAAAATAAAGGGTCGGTTTGGTTAAGAGTGACATCCAACATTATCTGATCTATTACGAGTGGGACTTCATATTCGACAAATAGACGCATGGGTGCTTATATAATCCAATGCATTTAAATTTTTAAAAACTTTCTTAAAACCAACTGTACTTAAATGTTTTATAAAAATTTAAAGATGTTTTTAGATACCAAGAAATTGTTACAAAATATGAATTTACATGCACTCGTGTAAAACCGTAAC
This sequence comes from Vesta saturnalis, assembly GCA_036346205.1. NCBI lineage: Eukaryota > Metazoa > Arthropoda > Insecta > Coleoptera > Lampyridae > Vesta > Vesta saturnalis. The sequence goes on along the minus strand of JARFJB010001896.1, from coordinate 1,316,850 downwards.
AAGAATACTTTATGTATAAACATACAAGGCCGACCTTAGACATTATGGGCGAGAAAAAAATGTTTCACATTTAAATTAGAAGGGCGACTTTTAGACACTGTGAATTGGGTAAATGTTTTTGTTTAAGCTGTAATACTATTTAATGCAATTTTAAATAAGCTCTGCGTTAACAATACCAGGCCAAGTAGTTGACGAGTCCGCGGATAACATTAATTGTAAATGTACCGTTGAAATTACATACATACACATACAATATTAGTAATTCACGCAAAATGTAATTTTAAGAAAGTACGTTGAATTTTAACAGTAAAATTGAAATCTTGACAAATTCAATATAAAACGTATCATTTACGTGGAACTTATCTCACATGTAAGTGAAGATCGAAAATAGAAATTAGTTCAATATATAATATTGTTTGTTTTTCTGAACTTCAAACTGAAAAAAATTATCCTAAAAATTGATACTAGTTTCTTATTTTGAATGTTAGTTTTGCGAATAATTAAATATTCTCCCAATCCTATACAATCGAAATAATTTAAGCATTAGACAAAGGTCTTTTGTTTAATCGTCTTACGCATGCAGACACATATCTTTAAATTGATTGTGTGGAATTTTCAATATTCTTATATTATTTCTACACTAACTGGTTTCAAACTGATTGTTATCTAAATTTTATTGCATCACAATATCTTATATTTATTTTTGTTTACTGCATCGTATGGGTGTTTCTTAACATAATAATTTGCAAATAAATCGATGTTTCAAAATTGGACTCATTTGGTATATACCAAGTAGCCCTTAAAGAGCCCGAACATAGCTGCCACTACTTGGACTACACAAGGTCACAAGATGTATGTGAAAGCGCCCTTTGCAGCGTGATGACAAGAACCAATCTGTATATACTGCACATATAAAAGGTATATTATGGAGCACACATTAAACTTCGTATTTACGCGTTTTGTCATATTCACAATCATATTTTGATGATATACACGTGGGTACCTTAGGAAGCCTGCAGCCGGGCTTGACAATGTTTTTTTGGGCTTGAGAGTGTACATGATTTTATTAAGGATTTGGAGAAGCTTTTCTTTTGTCTTTTACGTATTTAAAAGTATTATGATTTTTTATTATTATTTTCTAAAACAAAAATACAGCTTTCTTTGTTGGTGAAAGTAAAATAAGAGATAAAAGGAAGATGTAATTTACATTTTGGTATCGATATTTGAGAGGAAGCATTAATTAGTTTCTTTGTAAATAAGAGTAGTTTTTGTGTAGATACATGTTTTCATTATTTCAAATTAGATGAATTTCGTTAAATGGAGTTGAGATTGTATCGTATAAAATTAAATTGAGAACGCATTAAAATTGTTACATTGTACGGTACATCTTTTGTAAAATTAATTTTAGCCGCCGTTCTCGTGCCGTTTCTTTTTAATAAGGTTTGGTTTTAAACAAAGATTTTGGCTTTATATACTAGGTATTAAAAGTCAGTGTTGCTAAGAAAATTTCAATTTACCATATCAGTTATTTAGATAAGGTTTAGAGTTTGAATTCATAGATGCGCGTACTTAGAAAACTTGAGTACCTTTTATCTAATTGGCTAATTAACTGAAAGGATTTAAAAACCGATTTGGCAAAATATGAATATTTCACGAGATCAAAAGTAGTTTAGTCATAGAAGAGTTGAGGAGTTTCGTTACGGTGACGTGTGAAAACAGCGGAATTTCGTTGACCACAGTCCGTGCTGAAGGAACTTTTGCTGCAAAGTGTTCATCCCCTGACAGCCCATTAAGGGATCTTATAATTGTTCAACCATCACGCGACTAGCTTATCGTTACGTGCAGTTGATCTATAGGGACTTGTTAAGATCCACGATGGCGTTAAATGTTTGAATTTACCTAGTGCTTTCGCCGTTCTCTGGAGAGGTCATCGTTTTTTGTTGCGGAAAAATTCAACGTTCATTCCTAAGTTTCAGACGTAAAGTTCACAATTTGCCGGTAACCAAATAACTTGCCATCAATAAACAAGCTTTTCGTTATTTTAAAAGTAATAACTGGTATTCAGAATTTGTACATAATTAGAGAAGAATAATAAGTGCTAAGCAGAACTAGGTCACAGTAAAGCAATTTTAAATGATATCGTGTCAATAGAACTATCAGGGTATGTGCAACCAATTGAAATTTTGTCAAAACGCGAGTTGATAGGCAGTCACGGGCTGAATTATACTTCGAACGTAGGGTCAACATCAATTATATAGCCGAGGCTCTATATATATATATATATATATATATATATATATATATATATATATATATATATATATATATATTGGGATGATGACATAAGTTTGTGAGAATAAAATAATATTATATTTAGTTTGGGAATATTTAACCTTTTATGTGCACAGGACTAGCTCAGATCTCAAATGGGGATAGAGTTCAAGGAATTTAGTTTGAAGTTATAATTTGAATCTGGAAATGTGTATATGAAATACCCTTTATATAATTATATTGAAAGTATAAAATTTATCCTGAATATAATTTGCTGTCAACGCATGCGTTGTAATGAACTTAAGTGAAATTAAAAACTGTCAAAGATGTCAAATAAATAATTTAGAAATTTAATATTTAGATCCAAAATGAAAATTTAGAAAAGAAAATAAATTAATACCTTTACAGGTGTTTACACAAGTAAATATTTAAAATTCTTAACCAAAACATATATGTAACAAATATTAATTTGCAGGAAATTTATCAATGAATGTCCACAATAAGTAGGGTTATTAAAATTTGTGACTCACATATACTGTCCTCACTGTAGATTGATGTCTTCGGATAACTCCAACTGGATGCAGGCAATGTCCACTCGATTACAGTTGTTACCATCACCCATATACAGCTACTCGATTCTTGGTTGTCGAAGACACCAACTTCCAAAACTTTATGATGTTTTCTTCGAAATCGCAAACTCCAACCACTTATTTTATTTCGGTAACTTTTATTTAATTAAGTTTAAAGCTTAATGAATGATATCGTTTAAAGAAATGTTTAAATATCCAAAATTTTTGTTGATGAACACTTTTATTTTTAGATACCGATTCAATTTTTGTTTAAAAGAAATTGTCCGAAGAAATAAAACAACATTAACCAAATAAAAGTGGGTTTTAATTTGGTATAACGGAATTAATTTAAGTTTGATAACACCAAAGAAATCTTTACAAAATCGTAACACAAATTAACACGTACAAAAATATTTTCCGAAAACGACAGGTATCGGAGACCGAACTATTTATTTTAAACCGTCGATATAAAAACAAGTGCTCTCGAAAGTATTCTTCGTAAAGTATAACTGCTTGATGTAAATTTAAATTAGGTTATGAACTTACTTTTTACACAAATTTCACTTCACTGTTTTAACCTTTTACACTTTTGAACAAATTCTAGAGTAAGAGTTATTTCAGCACTTGGTTTAGTATTTTCTGGTTGTTACATATTTCATTTTTACAGCCATATAGCCGACATACTTGAGCTATGATTGGTGGATCTAATTACAAATTGGTCGCAAATGGAAATTTGGCGTAACTTTCTTATAACATACAACAATTAATCCGTTTAGTGAGTATCCATCGTCGATTTGTTAACCAGGGTTTGAAAAATGTAAGGCACAGTCAACAACCGTGGACGAGATAGAATTGGAGAGATATTGCGTGAATTTAATATTACCACTACAAGTATACGTAACTGCTGTTGCTCTTGGTATTTCCAAAGTAAAGTTTCCAGGTTTTAAACTGTTGTCGAAATATTTAATTTAAAACCTGTTCATGGTTTTAATTGGTGATGCCGAACGAAGCTTAATTATTGTAATGGGTTCTTAACTCCATTCAAAATAATAAATTTCTTATCCAACATATGGGACATGTATATCCTGTTTTACTCGTCGTGGTATCGTAAATTTCACAATCTGCATAATATTAGTAAAAACCAAATTCATCGAACAAATTTCAAAATTTAAGTAATCAATTGAATGGATTTTAACACTGAAATGTTTGGACTTATTTCTTGCCACAACGTGTAAATTCAGAAAATTTCCTACAATTTTGAAAGTATAATGTTATTGGGAAGCTATCTTAACACTCTTATGAAATATTTGTTATAATGTATCCGCTATAAATGTCTTTATGCCAAAGTATATTGTCTAATATATGAACTTATAAGAATTTGTCACTAATTCACTTCCAAAGTATGGCGAAAAATGTCTAAACTGTCCATATTATAACCCTTTTATGAAATTTTGTATTCTCATTCAAACTAATACATTATCCCTAACATAATCCTAACTATATAGTTCATGTTTAAACACCTGTAAAGTGTTCACTTGCCAAATTACCCTTGAAAAATTGAATTTTATTGCAATAATTGAAATACTAAAATGACTTTACGAAAATGGTTATATTTAACATTCTTGACAATTTTGTTAGCAAAATTGTTTATGATAAAACCAAACTAAGTAAATAATATTCAGACTAATTTATACCAAACAAATTTATTTTAATCACATCGTGAACCAGATTTATATAAATAGTGTCTTGCACATGTATCGAGCTTGAAATCACCTTTTATACCCAAATGTCCTTTAAGCTGTCCGATACTTTATAACCTCTTTCTGAACATCTCAATATATATATATATATATATATGATATATATATATATATATATATATATAGGCATGAAAATATTATCGCTGGTCTGACTTATAATAAGTAAAACAAAGACAGTACAATCAGTTCACTTGCTAAGTGAGATAGAATACACAACAAACTAACATCGCTGATGCCATACATGCGTCTTTGCAGTAGGTTAGTATCTATCACACATTTAATTGCTACTGTCAACGAGAATTGAAAATCAGTGATTTTGCTAGTCCAACACAATACTCATGTATTCAACTGAAGAAAAAATACAGGTTATTAAGATGTATTATTCAGGAAGCACTGCACAAGAAATAATGGGCAGGTTTGCTTTCTCCTTTGAAAACAGGTCAATTCCATCAGAAAGTAAAATTATGCGTACTGTTTCTAAATTTGAAAGATGTGGATGTTTAAATAATTGTAGAAAATGCAGCAGCATTGATGGTAATGATGGTGAGCATCCTGGTCGTAATTTAAACGAAGAGCGCGAACTCCAAGAAATTGCAGTGTGTAGTTTAGCAGAAACTTATTTCCCGTGCAATAGTACAAAAATTGCTGAAGAAATGAATATTGAACCAAGAACTGTTTACAACATCTTGAAAAGGAATAAATACCGTTGTATAAGTTGCAAACTACACAAAAATTTTTTCCAGAAGATCATCAAAAGCGTACGGAATTTTGTGAAGATATGATCAATAGGACTCATGAAAACGAAATTTTCATTGAAAATACCGACGAGTGTTCTTTTAATTTACATGGTCATCATAATCCGTCTATCACCGTTGGTTACTCTCGGGAAAATAAACTTACTCCTTATCGGACACAATACCTCCAAACAGTTAATGTGTGGGCAAGAATTTTAGGGAATTCCATAATTGGTCTACTTTTATCAACGGAAACTTGGAAGCGGATAAATATTTAGAATTGTTGAGAAACCAGATAGTTCCAGCTGTTCAACGCCTCAATATAAATTTTGATGACATTTGGTATTAAGAAGATGTCTGCTGTCCTGCTCATACTGTAATAAGAGTTCAACAGTTTTTGGAAACTACGTTCCCTAACCGTATTATTAGTGGAAAAGGTACTATTAAACATCCTCCTCACTCACCTGATATCGCGCCGAACGATTTTTTTTGTTTGGAGATGCGTATCCCAGCACATTTATGGGCACAGGCATAAACGTGCTAACAACTTGGACGAACTTCGTGTCAAAATTACAGACTCTTTAAACAGCATCACCCAAGAAATGTTGGAAACACACGAACCGAATTTTATCACAGATTGCCTTGCGCAAGGTGGAGGTCTTTTCGAAAATCTTAGAAAGGAGAGTTTTGAAAAAAGTGTATTCTGTTCATTTTTAAAAATAGTTGGTTTTTCAATAAGAATTATAATGATAAAGTTAAACCTTAAACTTAAGTTGTACTATCAATATGGGTTGTATTCGTGCTGCGTGCGTGCGTGGTGTGTGTGTGGTGAGTGTGTGTGTGTGTGTGTGTATTGTGCGTGCGTGCGTGCGTGCGTGTGTGTTTGTGTGTGTGACGCAGTAAGTTCGAGGACGTATTCTGTTATAAAGCGCGAGGTTTGAGGACAAAGTGGAAGTTCGAACCTGGCCCGAACTTCCAGTCCTCAAACTTTCGATTTTATGACAAAAAAAATGTTCCCAACGGTCCACTAAAAATAGATTGGTGACTACGTATATCTAAGGTGCGAATTTAGAGGACATTTTGTAGTACGAAATGTAAACTTTGAGGACATCGTGGAGGTTTAAATTGTCTTTAAAAATTTATTTAAATATCAACTAGGAGATACAAGATAGGTTCACAACGTGTAATTAAACAAGTGTTTGCGGTGTTTGTAATGATAAGAATAATAAATCTCTATTTGCTAAACGATTACTGTAACAAAGGAGAAGGTCACTCTAAATATGCTACTTCTGGGATCCAAATGTACTTTTTAGTCTTCCACTAGGTAACATGCCAATATGTTCTTTAAACAAATCAATTGTAAACACACGTTTCTGTGCGTAGAATTACATGTTAAGGTGGTGCCAGGAGGCTGCTATAATAAATACTTTAGTCATAATAACGTAACTCAACCTTTAGAATTGTGTGAAAATGTAAGCTTTCACCATTATTACACATATTTAAAATACTTACCTTCTTTGGGTTTTTAATGGTGTATTTTTGTATTTATATTTACACAAATCTGTACGTTTCGATAATACTTACAGTTATCGTCTTCAGTAATAATGAAATCTATTAGAGTTGTTTAAAATGTTCAAACAAATTTGTGAATAATGGTTTACAAGAGGAGTCTTCTGTTTATTATGGACTTTTGCATTTTGTTAGCCGAAATCTTCAGGTCAAGTTACTTTTTAGATTCACCAGTGTTAGAGTACTAGTTATATTAACTGAAAGAAACACAAGTTTTGTTGGTGTATAGATAAATGAAATCGCTAGTCAAGTTTATGGGTTAATATGGTCAAAAAAGAAATCAAATCTACTTCAATTGCTTCTTATTCCGTAACCCCGCAACTAACAAAAATCAGTGGGATCTACATATCATGAGGTCAAACTATCGGAGTAAAATTACTAGTTTAGGTTCTACTGCAGTACCTAATAAAGGTAGTGAACATAAGGAAAGGTTAAATTAAATTAGTGCATAAACTATTTTAGTTGGTAGAATGAATTGATAATTTTTGTTACTTTTTAACATAGACGATGATTATAGTATTTATAGACGACATAATCATACAATGTTTAATTGTGGAAGAAAGAACCTTTAACGTGTTAAATTAGTTTCTTTACGACCTTTAAAAATTAAGAATAATGTCTGTTGGTAGGCAACACAACACTTTACTTTGGGTGCAGTGCTAGAATTGTGACAGCATTGCACAAAATATTTGAGGTTACGCAGTGAATTTAAAATTTAGATAAATAAAAAATGTTCATTGGTTAAAGTTATCAAGTGACTTTTCTTTTGTTTTTTTTTATAGAACGCCATTTTTGAGGAACACGCATTAATAGGCAACAATAAATCAGACATTTTGAGAAATTATCTGTAATGTCACAGTACAGCAGTACGCTGGTTTTACATCCAAAATTTATTCTTGAAAATTTATACTAATTAAATACTTTAGTTTCGTTTTATGACGGATTTGAAGGTTTCTTAATGGCTACATACGTTTTCGTCTTGACAGAAGGTGAGTAAATCATTTTCTTTAACGGTTATCACACCTAGGTGAACATTCAACTAAATACTTTTTCTACAATTAGCTCGTACCTGAAACATTTGATTCTATAGGTTTTCTTTTGGGGTTTGGTGTTGTCCTTAGTTTCTTCAGTACATGGGTATCATCTCGTCTTAAATGTTGAATACCAAGCAATGGTCTCCGACAGCCAGCCCGGCTCGTTCGCTCACTAAAAAAACAGGTTTAGGCCAAGTAAGACACTGGGGTACTTCAATATACAAACAACTTACTGGTGAATCTTTATGTTCATTAATTGATGAAGGAGCCCTGGATATATAGACAATCGCTTCACTTAAATTTCTAAGTACTTTAAACGTGGCTCGCTTCTAAACGAATTATAGTCGCAAGCATAGCACTGTTTTTCTAATCGTAAGTGCAACTACGTTTAGTCGGGACTTTGAATTGTATTACATATAACGAGGTTATGTACTTGTAATCGTAACTGTTTAATTAAGATTTAGTAGTAATTAACGAATTAGTACTTACTCAGATGCTCGCTTTTCCAGTTGCTAATCTAGCTTTAATGGCACACTAATTTAATGTGCATTACTTTTTAATATTCATTTTAAGTGTTATAAGCAGCTGTTGCATTTTGCACATGCCGCTTAAAAGCTGTTACCAATTTAGGTCTGAACTTTGCACTTTTGTAATTCGACAGTTGTTATACGCTCCACGTTATATTTAAAAGTTTGTGCTTTTGTAAACTGAAATGCTTTATATAGGGTGATCCATATTACCATTCCATAGTTGCTTAACGATTTAAATGTTTGATGTATGTTCTATGCTTCATAATAAGAAAGCTATTAATTATTCATGAACTTAAGTATTGCGGCTTTCAGCCACAAGGGGGATACCTATTGTTTAGAGTTTTACTGTGCAATTATAAGGGTTCTAGTTTTGCTTCTAATCTTTGCTTGTAGTAGTAGCAGCAGCAGACTACTATTATTTTTTTGTTGCTTGAAAACTTATGCTTTACGTTTCAGTGATTTCTGTTAATCACTGTGAAATATTTTTGCGTCTGTGATTAAGAGAAACGCATTGGTAGACATCTGGCTGAAATATTTTGGTTATCTATGTCTGATTTATGATATATTTGGGTTGAATTAAAACTGATACGCCAGTTTTAAGGAGAGCTCTTCCCCTAAAACCATGGTTTTATTATTTATTTTACTTTTATTGTGTTGTGTATTTAATTTCTAGGATCAACGTTGGATGTCAAACAGTGCATAAAAGGTTTGGTTCATTATACGGTAATTTATGATTCAATGGTTTTTATTTTGTATTATATATATATATATATATATATATATATATATATATATGTATATATATATATATATATATATATATATATATATAATATATATAGTTAGCACTAGAAAAAATGGTGAGTGCGGTACTGTTACTACGGTTAGTTAAATCATTATATAATAAGTTCCCGGTTTGTTTACTAAAAAGTAGCTAATACAATTACATATCTATACTAGTAGGCCTTTATAGAGATATTGTTAACTACATTTTATATATGTTGAAAGGTTTAGTTATTAATGTTTTTTACAAGAATCAAACCGATTTGTGTTAAACTACCAGTAGTTGTTTTCTTTATTACTGTGAAATGCTAACCGCACCTATTCTCTTCCTGGACTGCGTCCACCATATTTTTTAACTGTAACGTACCTCTTGTTGTGTCGTAGCCTTTTTCTTGCTCTAAGGGCGACAGAAATATAAATCAAGTGTTGCCCTTTTATAACTTTGTGTACGTAACAACAAGATTAATTATGCTCAGAAACACTATTTGCTTTAGTTTTTTAATAAGGTTCTTACACATTTATTGTTATTCTTAATATAAATACTTTCTTAATATTTATATTACCCCAAACTTCTCAAGTTAACGATTAACAGGGCAATATAAAGTGGTCAGTTTGGTTCTGGTTTATATAAGTTTAAACCTGTTAACCCGACATTCCACATGTGGGGTGTAACAAATTCCGACTGAGCTAAAAATGACTACGTTTTAAAAAAGGGCGCAGTTGCATAAACGTCTTTCGGAAATAGCCGATTCTTTTATCATATGTTACATGGTACATTGTTGATTACTTTCATTGGTTAAAATATAAAAACAAAATCGCAGAATAAACTATCAAATCGGTGATAATTTTATCACCGCATGTTGACGGTCACATGATTTTAATGAATAAAGTAATTTATTGTCAAAGTGACAAAAAGTTTCAAAGAAATAAATAATTGTATTGATTATCTTGCAACGCTAATATTTACGATCAAAGTTTAAAATTGTATACTTTAAAAATATATTTTCTATTAACGTTCATTATATTCTCTTACCAAGTATAACATGATTAATAATCTATGATACCACTCGTACCACCTGTAGAAGTGCTTCGTACTCGTTCAATTTTCATCGGTTTTAACTCGAGCTATCACCGATGATAATCATAACATTGTTATATTATCCCCGAAAATATCTCAGAAATTAACGATATTAGCTATAGGAAGTGCTTACCTAATAAAAATGAAAGAACATAAAGTGTATTTTCACTTTTTACCAGTACCAATGTTAAAAAGTTATGCCTGGAAAAAATTATTGTTAGGTTGTCCTGTTTAGGGTATACAGGACGTTTAAATGAGAATGAATTTCGTGTACAATTGACCATAACTTTTGAAATACCCTGTATAACGCAATGAAACCCTATATTGGAAGTGTGGGGGAGATGAGCTTAATATGTAACACCCTGTAAATACGAAAATAATCTTATAATGTGAAGTTTGAAGTTGCCTATAATATTTGTAAATAACTTTTTTTGGTATTTCCTTTAATAACGAATATATCGTACTTGACGCCCTAATTATGCACCCTGTATATATTAAAAATTAAACTTATTTCGGGTTTAGCTCGTGTTAGTTACAGTCTATTCGACATTTCGAAAGCTTCTTTGCTTTCCTTTTCAAGAAGGTTGACAAAGGTAAAGTTAAATTCAATAGTTATTTTCCTAACTAGTACGCAGTTTACACTTTTCTTGGTGCGAGGCTGTTCTTTTTTACCCGAGGCGTAGCCGAGGGATAAAATATAATGCCGAGCAACAAAAATGTGACAGCGCACGTGTTGCGAACAAAATTTTTTGTAATCGTTTACATAAAATTAGAATAAAAAAGTATTTGATGATAAATGTCAAATTAAATGCATAAACAAAAATGTTTATATATTTATTATAAGTTTTTGTTATGAACGAATAAGTTCAAAAGTAAATATGTAATTAAAAATTGTTATTAATTTTATTAAATACATAAATAAAAAGTTTACCTCGAGTAGGATTTTTTCTACATACATAAAGACAAAATTTACATCGATTGCGGCTTGTATCTCGATGGCGAAATGGTTAGCGCGGTACTCTAGCAAAGTACAGGTCGTATGTTCAAATCCTACTCGAGGTAAACTTTTTATTTATGTGTTTAATAAAATTAATAATAATTTTAATTTATATATTTAGATATATACCACTTTTTTGTTTATATATTAAAAGTAACGATTATAAAAATTAATTTATCACAATTGACAACTGCTATTCATCTAAAGCACTATCACTAGATATTAATTTATGTTTGCTGCGTTGCACAGGGTCCTGGTGGGCCGTTGTAGTATTCTCATTAATGTGGGATGAACTTGTGGTTGTTAATCTCATATTATTCGTACTTTCTTCATTTATAAGTAGTACTGGAGTATATTGTTTCTTTAAAATCATTCCCCAAACTGGTGGAATACGAGAATTATCTTCACGTTTGTTCAAAACGTTAGGACGTTTTTCAATTTCTGTTATAGATTATACAGTGGAACTATCAATCTTATTTCCTCAGTATTAAGTGATGTTTTATAGCCATGTAGTGTTCTTGAGCTCTAACATGTAACCTCCTGTTCGTTTGTCCAATGTAAGAGCAAAAAAAAACGCAACAGGAAATCTCATATACTCCCTAACTTTCGCCATGTATTTTATCTTTAGTGTTACGTAACAATTGTTGGATGGTACAATGAGGTTGAAACACAGTCCGAAATATATTTTTTGTAAATTTCTTTCCAATGCGGTCAGTAACGCATTTAATACAAGGTAATATAATTGATTATTTAGGTTCTTCGTATGAAATATTTTGTTTGATGGGATGCCCGAAAGAAGTCTTTATAGCTGTATCAATAATTCTCAACGAATATCCATTATGTTGCACTACATTGGTCAATTCTGCTAGTTCCTCTCTTGCGTTTGCATCTGATAAGCGAATAGATCTGATGATAAGAGATTTAATGACAGTGTGAAGATGGCTGGGATGGTGATGGCATTGTGCTTTAAGGTATCGGCTAGAATGTGTAGCTTTTCTAAGCTGTGTGGAAAAGTATTGTCATCGCGTATTGTTATAGTGGCATGTAAAAATTGTAATTTGTTAGTTAATTCTGTTTCCATTGTGAATTTAATGTTCTCATGAATATTATTTAAGTGCTGAAGGAAACTATTTAGTGCATCTAAACCGTGAGGCCAAATAACAAATATATCATCACCAACACTTCGGTTTTAAACACTGCTGAATTAAGAGCATAAATTTCAAAGATATTCGCAATGGCAAGCGAAAGAGGTGAACCCATAGGAGCTCCTAAAACTTGTTTATAGAATTAGTTTCTATAAATAAAGTATGTAGAGTACATACAACGTTCAACTAACTTAACAATGTCTGTATCAATATGATGCTTATTAATAAGAATGTTTATAATGGCTTATTTACTTTTGAACTTATTCGTTCATAACAAAAACTTATAATAATTTATAATGGCTTGTATAGGAACTTTCGTAAACAAAGAGACAACGTCAAAACTCACAAAAATATCACTAGTATCTAAATGAACGTTTTTAAGTTTATTTACAAAGTCTAGAGAATTCTTAGTATATGAACTAGCACTTTCACAAATAGGCTGAAGCATTTTGACTAAATATTTTGCAAGTAAGTGAGTGGGAGAATTATAAGCACTTACGATTGGCCTCAGCGGCCAACTACTGCCTTTATGTATTTTTGGTAATCCATAAATCTTCGGAATTCTGGAAATTTTTTCTCTAGGGATCAGTTGCTTTTCAATATCATCATGTAAAGTTGATGAATTTATTATCATCTTAGTTTTCTTCTCCAGGATTAGAATTACTTTTTTTATATTCAGGAGAATCTAATAAATCCATCATCCTGTTATTGTAGTCTACTGCGTTAACGATCACCGTAGAATTTACTTTGTCAGCTGGAAGTATTTAAATATTCTCGTTATTTCTAAGTTCCTTTAAATCAATTATTTGTTTTGCGCATAAATTTTGCTTTTGTGGATGAGCTTTTTTCAAGATGTGAGCAACTTCCAATCGAATTCCATCAGCTGTGGTTGCTTCTACATTTGTTAGTGCTACTTCAACATTTGTAAGTATTTTATCTACTAAAATTGTGATGTGATATCTGTCGTGACTCGAGGAGCATGTGTAATGTGCTAAAACATGAGTATGTTCTCTATCTATAGACATGACATTTACTATTCTATCTGTAATACTAATTGAAATATAGCTTCGTCAAAACCAATGATTCTTTTGTATAACCCGGTCTTTGATAGTCACGATCCAAACATACAATTTACAGCTGAGATAGAGAAGGGATGGGTCCAACATCATATTCGATTAGTACAAAAAAGTTCACATTCTGGTCGTTATTTAAATTATAGGAGCGAGTGGCATGAAATACAGAGTTTCCAATATCTCTAACGCCACTTTCACCACGAGTAATCTGAGGAAATTATTGAGACTTTTCATCGAGAATTATTATCCTAAAACCCCGGCCAATAAAATTATTTTCTGACAGGGAAACCTTGCTATGCGACTCCATAACAATACACCACCCACAACAGTTGTCAATTCATCATAACCCTCTCAAAATCTGGAACATAAAATATACAATGATCTTACATATTTAGAAAATGTCTCTCCACAAATAAAACACATTCTAAAACCCTTTCCAATAGTAATCGCTGGTAAAACTCTTGTTACCGTTAATTCTCTTCTTTAAAGGGTAAAGCGCATCTTCTTTTATCTTCTAACATTGTATACGTGTTAAATTGCACAAAATGCTCTAGTACTTACATCACGCAAACTTCTCATTTTCTAAAAGGTAGGATCTCCGGCCATAAATCTGACATAAAATATAAAATGTTGGGATGTCAATTAGCAGCTCATTCTGTATAGAATAATCCCCATTTCGACTTTGATAATCCAAAAATAGCAAAAGAAATCTTGCAAAACGTGTGTTCCTTGAAACGTGGCATATAAATGTTAATAAATATTCAATAAGCAATAGAGTTGCATTAATAATCTGAGCACAATATATAATTATTTACTAAGCATAGATTTTAATACAAATATTTCATTCCTTCAGTCATGGGGATTAAGCTTAAAGTGCCAAGAGAATTAACTTTTTATGGATGATAAAGAAAAAAAACTTTAGTGCAGTGTACATTAAAAGTGTGATGATTATTGAACGAAAAATAAAAAATCGAGCCGCCATATGCGATAAAATTGGTATTTAATATCCAATGAAACACATAACTCTTAAAATTCTCTTGGGAGTAGAAAAACTCAACTCAATTTGCTACATGTAGAAATTTCAAACTTCACAGTTAATAAATTTTCGAATTGAATCCATTTTTACCACTTTATCTTCTGCCGTTAAGCAATAACATAAATATGGACTACTCTATTTAAACATTAATTTAAATTTATTTCGCAAGTTTAGTTACTCATTCAGATGTTATGGGTAAAATGAAAGCTTATTCGTGGAAATTTTTTAACATCTACTCTTTTATAAAAGAATGAATTGGTTGATTTAATTGGAAAACTGTCATTACCTTAACAACTTTACGATAAAAGACTTATACGCGTCATTTCCCTCTTCCTGAATGCTTTTTTGCAATACAAAGTATGGTAAGGAATATTTATTAACTTTCTAAAATCAATAGCTATTAAGTGAATTTAACATTAAAAACCGCTTTCACGGTTGAACACATACGAGATCATAATGAAAAATTTTAAATAATATATTAAGCGTGATGTGCATATTATATTTATTCTTTTTTCTGTATTTTTGATTGTTTGAATTCGGCAATTCTATTTTGTGTTACTAGACATACTCGAGCATACTAATACCCTCGTAATACACATGGTCTGATTTATTTCAGTCTTAACATTAAATAGTTATATGTAGTTCGTACTTAGGAAACACGCATTATATTCAATAATCATTTTCTAGTATAAAAGCAGTTTTTATCACGATCTGTTAAATAGAAATCCAGTTAATTTTAATTAAACTATAATAATGACTAACAACCAACAAATTTAAGCTTCTTTTGGCTTCGAGGTGATTATTCCTAATTTTTATAGTAAAAAATATTGTGCTGTACTCCGTGGTAAAGGAGAATTTGATCTGACTTTTCTGCGATTTTCTTATTAGACTTACCTTTGGCAAGGCGTGAACAACCCCCCTGGGGATTATAATTGTACTCCGGATTCCTTGTAAATCATAACTGTACGACTACGATTTCAAGTCACGAAACAGTTATACCCAGGTCTGGAAAAGTCTGACGGGTACCAAACAGTCCTCAGTAAGGGAAAGAAGAGAGAGAAATTTCTTTTAAATTAATTACCATATTATGAGTTTTTCATGCTCTCTAGTCTAAATAGCAAATGTAGTGGTTGTTTGTGGTAAGTCTTTAGGCGCGCCATGTCATAATGCAAAAGTGTCAAACAAAAATAACAATGGATGACCACACGACCTTCCAACTACAAAATGGAAATTAAAAGAAATTACATAATTTTAATAACATTTTGTAGGATAATTATGCAACCTCTTTTATAATACGTTAATTACGAAAATAGGCAACATTGCAAAAAAAAACATTAATCTATGTCAAACAGACGTTTAAATCTTCATGTCAGACAGAGATTAATAGACATCTAGATTACAACTTAAAAAATTAAAAGAAATGAAATAATTATAACTCTAATTTTTTTAGGCTAACCACAGCCATCTCTAAAAACTAGGCATGCTGGTCTGCTTGACAACAGTCTAGGTGGACCTATTAATTTAGGTTCATATCACATAAGAATTGAGAAATTGAATGTTAAACATACAAGGAAGAACAAATTTCATCTTTCCATAAAATACCTTTATTAAAATCATAATAGTTTCAATGTTTACAAGAATGTATTCAGTTTTCTCTTTATTCTTATTACCAGTGGCAAATTTTGAAATTTCTACATACTAGGGGTTCTCATCTATGTTTTCTCATATACGTAAGTATATATATATATATATATATATATATATATATATATATATATAAAGAGATAGCTATGTAACCGATTTAATTTTTTTTACATTTCTCGATGTTTTGTGGCCTAAACCAAAGAGTATCTAAAGATACTCTTTGCCTAAACACATTTTTAGAGCAAAAAATATCGGGTTTGACTGTGCGTCTGTGTATGAATGTACGCAGAGGGAGGGAGGGGGGAGATGAGGGGAGGGAGAGGGGGAGGGAGAAAGAAGGAGAGAAGAAGGTAGAGGGAGAGCAGGAGAGAGGGAGAGAGGGAGCGAGGGAGAGGGAGAGAGGGAGAGAGGGAGAGGGAGAGAGGGAGAGAGGGAGAGGGGAGAGAGGGAGAGAGGGAGAGGGAGAGAGGGAGAGAGGGAGACAGGGAGAGAGGGAGAGAGAGCGAGAGAGAGAGAGGGGGGAGAGGGAAAGGGAGAGAGGGAGAGAGGGGGAGATAGACATAGAGATAGAGATAGAGATAGAGATTGAGATAGAGATAGAGATAGAGATAGAGATAGAGATAGAGATAGAGATAGAGATAGAGATAGAGATAGAGATAGAGATAGAGATAGAGATAGAGATAGAGATAGAGATAGAGATAGAGATAGAGATAGAGATAGAGATAGAGATAGAGATAGAGATAGAGATAGAGATAGAGATAGAGATATAGATGGAGATGGAGATGGAGATGGAGACGGAGACGGAGACGGAGACGGAGACGGAGACGGAGACGGAGACGGAGACGGAGACGGAGACGGAGACGGAGACGGAGACGGAGACGGAGACGGAGACGGAGACGGAGACGGAGACGGAGACGGAGACGGAGACGGAGACGGAGACAGAGACGGAGACAGAGACGGAGACGGAGACGGAGACGGAGACGGAGACGGAGACGGAGACGGAGACGGAGACGGAGACGGAGACGGAGACGGAGACGGAGACGGAGACGAGACAGAGACGGAGACAGAGACAGAGACAGAGACAGAGACAGAGACAGAGACAGAGACAGAGACAGAGACAGAGACAGAGACAGAGACAGAGACAGAGACAGAGACAGAGACAGAGACAGAGACAGAGACAGAGACAGAGACAGAGACAGAGACAGAGACAGAGACAGAGACAGAGACAGAGACAGAGACAGAGACAGAGACAGAGACAGAGACAGAGACAGAGACAGAGGCAGAGACAGAGGCAGACACAAAGAGACAGAGACAGAGGCAGAGACAGAGACAGAGACAGAGACAGAGGCAGAGACAGAGACAGAGGCAGAGACAGAGACAGAGACAAAGACAGAGACAGAGACAGAGAGAGCGACAGAGACAGAGACAGAGACATAGACAGAGACAGAGACAGAGACACAGAGACAGAGACAGAGACAGAGACAGAGACAGAGACAGAGACAGAGACAGAGACAGAGACAGAGACAGAGACAGAGACAGAGACAGAGACAGAGACAGAGACAGAGACAGAGACAGAGACAGAGACAGAGACAGAGACAGAGACAGAGACAGAGACAGAGACAGAGACAGAGACAGAGACAGAGACAGAGACAGAGACAGAGACAGAGACAGAGACAGAGACAGAGACAGAGACAGAGACAGAGACAGAGAGAGAGACAGAGACAGAGACAGAGACAGAGACAGAGATAGAGATAGAGATAGAGTTAGAGAGATCCCTCCGTTTATCGAGTATCGGCTGAAGGAAACATCGAAAATGTAATGTCCAATGCAAGGACCAGTACTGGACGCCCTAGTATTGCTATGGAAGAGTATCTTCCGGAAGTTATTAGATCAATGGTGTTGGACTTTTATATTAAAGGCAACTGCACACAAGACTAAACAACGAAGTTAAAGATGTCTCACGTATAAGCACAAGTAGCCTACGCAGATGGTTAACGAGTCTAAAATTTAATAAAAAAAACCTATTTAAATGGAATGCCCTTCAGTTGCCGCACAAAGATCCGAATTTTTGAGACGAATAAAGCATTTTCGTGATAACGGTTGAGAGATTTTTTGCACGGATGAAACATGGTGTGGAGCAATTCATACCAAGACCGAAGGATGGCAGGTAGATGTGTCAACGGAGGAAAGGCATGATAATTTGGATCGTTATCGCGGAGTTTTGCAGATACACTTAACAAATGTGTTTTTTTTATCATATATACCCCTTCTCCACACAAAAGCCTTCTAAAGATACGCCATTTCTTTTAGTATGCATATAACTTATATTCTTGTTTTAAATATTTATACGAAGTAAACGGATTTCGAGGAGGTATAAAAACATCAAGCGGTTCTGGAAAACGCGTAAGTTGTGTGTTCATTGGATAAAAGGGCGTAATGATTATCATGGAGAAATGAATGCGTCGCACCTTGAGGAGTGGTGTAGTGCTGTTCTAGAAAAATTGCCGAAACATTCTGTAGTTGTGATCGACCAAGCACCTTACCATACTATGCTGGATCAGAATTTTAGAAATCCTACTACTGCCTGGCGAAAGGCAGGCATCATTTCCTGGATGGGGACCCTATCATCACAAAAAAGTGTATTTGCTTGAAACAATAGCAAAATAAATACGCAGTGATGATAAATTGTTGTGGTTACCAGTTGCCCACTGTGAGTTCAACGCAATTGAACTTATTTGGGCTTAAGTTAAAAATAAAGTGACAAAGCAAAATAGCACACATAAAATAAAAGACATGTTAACGGTATGTATTGAAGTAATGAATAATTTACCGGGAGATTTGTGGGACAACTGTGTGGAACATTTAAAAAAAACTTAAGGAAAACTATCGACAAAAAAGCTTATAATTGATGTGATTTATAATAATAAATGTAGGAGCAGATTCCGATAGTAGTTTAAACATTTCAAGCTCCTTAACAGAAATGTAAAGGTTTTTGTCAGTTTTGCATGTAATTTTTCTATATAAATAATAAATAGTATAGTTTACATTTTAAACAAATCAAAAATATAACAGAAAGTGCATTAAACAGTCATTACTGTTATCGTATTTTCCAATTTCACATTCCACACAATTATTTGTTGATTTTAGTAGTTTACTATTTATTCTTTCTACTGTCCTCATTTAATATGTACCTTAAGTTGTATAATATAAATAAAAAAAATCCTTGCGCTCATGTAATCCATGTGCGTGTAATTTTTGTATATAAATAATAAATAGTATAGTTTACACTTTAAACCAATTAAAAATATAACAGAAAGTGCATTACATAGTCATTATTAGTAGGGTATTTTCCAACTTCACATTCCACACAATTATTTGTTGATTTTGTAGTTTACTATTTATTGTTTCTGCTGTCTTCATTTAATATGTACCTTAAATTATATAATATAAATAAAAAAAATTCTTGCGCCCATGTAATCCTTGTGCGTGTAATTTTTGTATATAAACAATAAATAGTATAGTTTACACTTTAAACTAATTAAAAATATAACAGAAAGTGCATTACATAGTCATTATTGGTAGGGTATTTTCCAATTTCACATTCCACACAATTATTTGTTGATTTTTGTAGTTTACTATTTATTGTTTCTGTTGTCTTCACATAATATGTACCTTTAAATTGTATAATATAATTTAAAAAAATCCTTGTTCTTATACCAGATGTTTTGATTAATATTCTTAATAAATCGACTAATAAAATAATATCATTCATTAATGAACGTTTATTTTAGCCGTGTGAAGCTCGATTTCGTGTATCGCGCATGCGACGGCATTCGTATTGAGTCGTCGATCAGAAGCTCGTCCAACGTAAATAGAACGAAAATATTTGCATTTAGAGCGAAGTTGCGCGTATCGAGAACACGTCATTTATTTTTCAAAATTTAAATATTTCTTCAAAATTCGAAATTGCAGTTACCTTCATATTACTTTGATATGTCACTGGTGAAAATTTCGCACATTTTAAGGCAGAAATAAGGAAGCTTCGAGCACTGAATCCGATCGTATGTAAAACACGGGCCGCAAAGCTACATTTTTTATGATAATTTAATTTTTAATTTACAAAGTTAAGCGTCTAAAGAATTTATATTTTCTGAATGTTATTATATGTCTACACGGAAGATCTCTGCCAAGTTTTACATTAAGTGGGCTTACAATAAAAAACTTATAAGATTTCAAACTGGCCTATCTTGCTTTTTGAAACCAATAGTAGTCACATATTAAGTCCTAAACGGTTAAAACTCTGTGAAGGCCTTCAAGTATCAATTTAATAGAATTTATTAGAATTTAATAGAATTACACTCAAAAATCCTAATAGTCGAAATTTTATTTAGATTTAATACAAAAAATTATGAGGTAAGTAAAAAAAAACGTAACAATAAAGATGAAAAATTTACGTTATTACTAAACAATTGAAATTAGCTCGGTTAACAGCTTTTACAAATTTAATTTACTTACTAAACAATCGGTATGATTTAATTTGATTTTAAAGTTACTCAAATAATTAATTTTCCACAATTACGGCAACTAACAATTTTCGTACTAAGACCGCAACAAAGAACAAGACGAAATCATAAAGCAAGATGATAGTTTTATCAATTATCATATACATTAACACGTGAAGGCACACAGGTGAATCCGATAAGCAAAAAAAAGAAATTATGGTTATATGACCTGTGTCTGTGGAACTCCTGATGAGCGAACCGCAAGCTTCTTGTACAATAACAGCAATGTAGTAAATACGACAGGCAATCGCTGGATATTTGTCGGTATCCGAAGCCTACAATCAGCAGCCCATGAGTAAATGCAAAGATGACAACGATAAGTAGTGACGAACAGAAGGCAAAAATTTAATTTTTATTTTAAATCCGTATATTTCGGGATAATTTAAGTGCGGAAAAAAACCATAAATTCACTTTAATTATCTAAACACTGTGGCTTTATCCCAAAAAAAATCGGTGTTATTCTTTGCCAAAATTCAGGGTTCGCAAAAATAAACGTCTGCTTCTACGTACGTTATACAGGTCACTCACATAGAACGTTTATTTTTTCAATACGAAAGCAAATGTATGTAGTAGATAAGATTTCTATTGTCGAACGAAAACCGAGAAATCAATATAAAATGAATATTAAAATTTTAATTTAGATGTAATTTATTATACAGGGTTTTCTTTAATTAATTTAATTAATGTCGCAATGCGAGATTAGAACGTAACAACCGATTTTCTTTAAAGTCGGGAATTGGGGGTTTTTAAAATCGTTAAGTATAAACCATGTGTCAAAATTAAAAAATTCAAAATGGCGGATCAAAAATGGGGGATTGTCGTGTTTATTCAATTTATTAACCGATGTTTTTTAAAGTCGGGTATTGGGGGTTTTTTAAGATCGCTAAGTATAAATCATTTGTCAAATTAAAAAAATTCAAAATGACGAGGGATTGTCGTGTTTAAAATCCGATATGGCTAAAATTCAGGTATTGTGGGCTAATCAATTTTGCAACTTTCTTAATTTGTAAAACATTATCTGAATAAAAAAATTTTAAAAACTTCCTGTGGCGCACCGTTTTTAGTGTGAAAATTTTTTTTTAAACTGGGTATTGGGGGTTATTAAGACCGCTAAGAATAAATCATTTGTCAAATTAAAAAATTCAAAATGGGGAATTATTGTATTTCAAAACCGATATTACTCAAATTCAGGTGTTGTGGGCTCTAAAGTTATTTATTTACATATATGAGAAAGCATTATGGCAGATAATTTGGCAGCGGTTTTTACATAATTATTTAAAACTATATTGCTAAATACAGTACAAAGTTTATGTAGAATATCAATAGAATTTCTACCGCACCCAAAACAGTTATCAAATTCTTTGTAATAAACATCGTTCTCTATACTTTTCATCGTTAACCGACATAATATAGATTTTATTATAAGTTTGTTATGAACGAATAAGTTCAAAGGTAAATATGTATTTAAAAATTATTATTAATTTTATTAAATACATAAATAAAAAGTTTACCTCGAGTAGGATTTGAACCTACGACCTGTACTTTGCTAGAGTACCGCGCTAACCAACTGCGCCATTAAGGTTCAAGCCCCAATCGATGTAAATTGTATCTTTATGTATGTAGAACTGATGTAAATTCTAAATATAATGAGATTACAAATTACTTATATTAATGGAATGTGAGCATCCAATATCGCAAGGATTCACACATACCAAGGCCACTTGACTAATATTAATAAAGACAAAATTTACGTCGATTGGGGCTTGAATCTCGATGGCGCAGTTGGTTAGCGCGGTACTCTAGCAAAGTACAGATGATCTTTTGGAATTGACAATCCCCCTCTTTGTAAAGCGTCGAAATATTCATTTCCTATATTTGCAGCTACTCCTTGCGTAATTAAACTAATGCTGATAGAACATTTTAATTTTTTTGATATACTGTGACTTGCATAACCACAAATATACATTTTTAACAATTCTTCAATACAATCTTTATAAAGTTCCAGATAATTTTCGATTAATATGTCGATGAAATGTTCAATGTCCGGAAGTGTACTAGTATGTCCCTCGTTCTCAATGTTTGTATCTTTATTGTTGTATAAATCTTTGATTTAATGAAAACCAGTTAGGACTACTTACGTTGTGTGAAAGTGTTGTTACAGGATATACGTGTTGCGGCTATCTAACGAAGGATAAAATAAAGGTAAGACAGTATATAAATTTATAAGCAAGTGCAATCTAGTTTTGCTATCTTTATTGCAGATTGAGGAAATTATAAATACCTAGATCAGTACGTATTTGGATTCTACTTTTACTGTAAGATTAAATTGTTATCACCCTACCCTAACCTTCGTAAATCAATTTAATAATAATTTAATACAGGCCTGTATTTCATAAATCGTGATCACCAAGTTATACAGTTAGCCAACTGCAGTATAACAAGAACATCACAACATGTTAAATGTCTGTATTTACAATTAACGAACCAAAAGGTAACATATTTCATAACAGTCACGCACACCGTATTCCAACGAGAACATGCTTTAGTGTTGCAACGGTTACCTCCCCTAGGTCAGCTTCATGCCACTTTTACCCTTCTAGTACATTCACAAGGGAACATCCATCTTAAAATATGCTACATTATAGGAGTGAAATGTCAAGATAAAATATATTACGGATACCTATCTACATTAAATAACAAGATTGTGATGGAACACTGACTTTCAAATTATCATTGATATTAATTTGTATTAGATGAAATATTAAATTATTCATCGTATAATTAATTTACCCTTTTGTTGACATCATAATATAAGCCTTTACTAAAAGAAAATATAATTAGTGGATATATAACATTACCTTTTTATTCTATTTTATAACGCCAAAAAACATTCTTTCTTTTTCAAAACAACAAATCAACTACTTCCTAACAACCTATTTCTAAGCACGCCTTACTTCTACTATCAAAATATACAACAGCCTCCCATATTTAGTAGGTGGTTTCAATTCAACCCGCCTTCTAATTTATAAATTATAGTATATAAAGATACACCAGTTGTGGTACATCACACATATTTTAAAATTGATTTCTTTTCTGCGTTAGATATATCGTCAAACGAAACATTATAATTACATCTACTTAATAACCGATATATGCCAAACCTTTTCTCTAAATTTTCCGTTTTAAGTTTCCCCGCTAGAATATATTCTACCACATCGTAAATTTTGAATGTATAATCTATTAATTCTATTAAAACCTTAGTACTTTGATAAAGTGCGGAAAAAGTTTCTTACTTAACTTCCCTTTGTCAGATTTTTCCCAATTCTCTAGCCGTATTACAAACAATTTAAAAGAGGCTACTATTTCATTGCTGTCACGTTTAATAGGCTCGCTAAAACTCTTTCTTTTAATTTTCCCTTTCAATGTATTTCTGTAGTTAACTATATCATACCAATTTCTAAATATTGATAAAAATACATTGAATTATACTTTAAAGCAACAATTGTAATGAAAAATATTGTCCACTAGAAAAACTTTCTATCTGTCCAGATTAGACGGGTATACTGCTTTGAAATTTAACTTATATGCTTGTTTTGTTACTAAATATTTTGCTTTATGATAAATTTCTCTTATATGTTCGAATGATGCGTTTTTGAAAATTACAGAATCACTATTAAACGATGGAAAGCGGAAAGTTTGCAAATTTTTGGTATTCAACCAATTATTCCGTACATTTTTAAATATATGGACGGAATCAAAGAAAAAAAATATAAATGTATATTCATTTTGGGGGTTTACCATACGCAAACTACATAATAAAGTACGGTTTATGTTGTCTGTAATAACGTACAAAATTTCAAAACCTAAACTTTCAATGAACGATATTATTTCCATGACAGTTTCTGTCGGTTCGGCTCCCTTAATATCTGCTGCTTCTTTCAAAAACTTCGTGAAAATAGCAGCTTTTTTGACTTGTGGCCAACGTTTTTCATTTTAAGGAATGCCGTCTAGGCTGCCAATTTGGATATATCGATTCCATGATTTAAAAAAACCGTACTTTTAAGCCGTACTCAGACCAAAGACTTCCAGGTGACTTTAGTTTCTCATTTCGCCGAACAAAATAAGCAAGCAAAACTTTTTCATTAATTTGACAGCTTTTCCCTTCACACCAATTTTTGAACGCTTTACATACATTGTCGTAACGAAGTCTTGACTTTTCTGGTATCATTGAAGAGCAACCAATATTCCAAGCTTGTTCGATTTCACCATCTACACCGTCGAACTCTAAATCACACATTTTTATAAAAATTTTTTTTTAAATTCACTATTATAAGCGGAGGCAATTGTCAGTAAATAACTTGTGACACCGTGACAACACCTAGAAACGTTACTGTAAAGCCTACTAGTTTGAGAATGTCATTAAATTCCGCATAATAATCAAAACGTCACTTTTTATATTTTCAAGATAATGTATTCAGAAAAAATGCTTCTATCGTGCAAAAAACATTATAAGCATTACGAACATTAAGGGCTTTACCGGTCTCAGACAATATTGTCTTAGACCGGTAAAAGGCCCTTACTGTTCTTAATACTTAAGATACTATAACTATTTCGTTTGTTTTGCTAAAACATGAAATCATGAACGATAGTTTAGCTTTAGCTATTTCACAGTTGTTTTCGGCTATGCCTACAATAGTGCAATTTGCGCAAGATAATGGCAATTGTTATCGTTGTTAGTAAATACATTTAAATTTGCAGAAAGGTATTGCAAATAACACTGTTGTGGTAAAATAAAATAATCCCTCAACAAATTGTAGCCGTTTGGAGCTTGCATATATAAGGCGAAGGATATTATAATGGTATCTGACGAATACCTAATTTTTTATGTCCATCCTGTTTTAATTGATCCAAAACAATGAATACATTTTTATTATACAGGGTGTTCCAGAAAAAGGTGGCCCTGTTGCTAGGATAGGTAGAAGACTTAAAAATAAGTGGGGCTTGCTTATTAAAAAAATGTTCGGAAAGGCATCCGTATTGAAGATACATGGTTTTATAAACAATGTTTTATACTCATTTTTTTACGATTATGTCGAAACTACTGGCAATATTGTATAAATATGTTTTGAAAGCCGATACATCTCATGAATTTGTTTTATATCTGGCTCTCATAGAGGTCGCTAGTTACACGGTTCGTAACGAGTAATTTTAAACTTTTTTGAGGTTAGATTCTCTTGTCCAAATTTTAAGTGATCTAAACATCATTCAATTTTACACCAAAAACGTATTATGGGTAAAACTCAATACTGTGTGCCGTTTTCGGAATATTTTGATTTGAAAATCATGAAGTAACAACTGAAGCTGGTATAAAGTAAGTATTCTTATTAAGCACCAAAAATAATAACATTATTCTAAGGCTAAAGTTATTAATTAAACAAAGAATCACAATAAGAAAATTAAAATAAATTTGACTAAAAACATGAAATATTCGATCAGTTAGAGTAAGCGTTCAAAACGTCCTCCGTTTTCGCGAATACACAATTCTATCCTTTTTTCTAAAGAATGCATTAATCTTCTGAACAGTTGAGGATCATCTATAAAGTCATTAAAGTGATGTTCAATTCTGTCTTGCAACTCTTTACGTAAATTTACCTATGTAGCATAGACTTTTTCCTTAAAATACGACCAAACTGTGTAGTCCTAAGGATTGAAATTACATGACCGTGGAGGTCAATGAGTAGGAGCTTCTGCTTATAATAAAAAAAGGTTGTGTATAACGTATAATAAATTTTGAATAATAATAAAAAGTAAGTTAAGATAATAATGAAATAATAAATTCTCCAAAAAATACTAACCTTACACCACTTATAATTGTGCCTTTGGCTCAGTCGGTGATTAACAGGGTGGGTTCAAATAAAATGATTTGCTTAATTACCACTTACCATCAATAATAAAGGATATAAAAAATTAATGAACTCGGACGCCAAATTGTTTTTTTTTAAATTATCGGGACAATTAAACCGACTTTACAAAAATGTAAAAAATAACAATATACAGACTATGTTTATTGAATATTAAATGTAATGACGAAATAATGAAGGTCTTAAAATTATGCTTAAAATACTAAATAAAACACTACATAAATGCCTTAGAAATTTTTGTACACAAACTTTTCTTTTTGACAACCTCCTGGTATCTAAATATGATTACGGAGAGGTTAACAAGATGAAGTCATTCTTACGTCATCATGGTGCAATCTTGACATAATGTTATCAGCCACACCCCAAACGGAATTTATCTTTAAAAAAAATCCGTATAAATTTCTTCTTAAAACTGTTAAATCCACTTCTTATTGCATTAATTAGAAGTATCCATTCAAAAAATTGCAATCATAAAACGAAAAATGTACGCAACCATAAAATCAAATGCGTACTTAAAATTCAATTACGTTGTAAATTGAATTAATGATAAACGTACAATTAAAGTAAAAATTAGTAAAAAATGCGTAAAGAAAGCGTAAAGAAAACGCCTAAAAAGAAAAAAATGCTTTAATTTTATGTAAATGTATTAAAAATATCTCTTACCGCCAAATTGATGGCGCTTTCACATAAATTTAGATAAAATCAGAAAGAAGCAGCTTCATGATTCGACATTACGGAAGTGAGAATGGAGGATTTCGAAGTAGATGATGCGGTCATGCGCCCAAGATATCAGCAGAATAACTTAATGCAGACGCGTTGTTTATAAGATAAGAAATGAATAAAAATTGAAAGTAGGAATATAAATCTTTACAAAAGTATGCACTGTGAAGATATGCAAATTAAGTTGCCTACCTCATACCCAATATCTCAATAATTAAAATTTTCTTGTGTTTAGAACTAAATGAATGAAAGATCTTAAATTGAGGTATATTTTATACAACACAAAAAAGGGTTGTTGCACATCCCCTCTTAAAATTTGGCCTCGGAGATCACCAAAGCGGAGATTCCAAATACTAAGCTAATAAATGAAATTAGTAAAATTTAAGAAAATAAAAATGTTAAGCTAATTAAATCTATGCAAAATGTTAATGAAAATGAAAAGAAAATGTACGAAGAAGTACGGAAAATGTGGTGATGTTGGTCAAGAAAGACACCTCGCAACAACATAAAAGCTACTGACGCGCTACCACCCGCACACGCCACTAGTCGAGATAAAAGACCCGAACCTTAAAATAAAGTGAAAACTTTAGCTGGTGGAGTTTGTGAAGCAAACTACCATCAGAAGAACAAATAAAAAAACCAGAAAAAAAATTTGAAGCTAACGCAAAAAAGAACGGAACCAACCATGGCCTGAAGGGACAGTGGGCGGGGAACCCGGGAACAGTATTCGGTGAAACGCCCAAGATATCAGCAGAATAACTTAATGCAGACGCGTTGTTTATAAGATAAGAAATGAATAAAAATTGAAAGTAGGAATATAAATCTTTACAAAAGTATGCACTGTGAAGATATGCAAATTAAGTTGCCTACCTCATACCCAATATCTCAATAATTAAAATTTTCTTGTGTTTAGAACTAAATGAATGAAAGATCTTAAATTGAGGTATATTTTATACAACACAAAAAAGGGTTGTTGCACATCCCCTCTTAAAATTTGGCCTCGGAGATCACCAAAGCGGAGATTCCAAATACTAAGCTAATAAATGAAATTAGTAAAATTTAAGAAAATAGAAAATGTTAAGCTAATTAAATCTATGCAAAATGTTAATGAAAATGAAAAGAAAATGTACGAAGAAGTACGGAAAATGTGGTGATGTTGGTCAAGAAAGACACCTCGCAACAACATAAAAGCTACTGACGCGCTACCACCCGCACACGCCACTAGTCGAGATAAAAGACCGAACCTTAAAATAAAGTGAAAACTTTAGCTGGTGGAGTTTGTGAAGCAAACTACCATCAGAAGAACAAATAAAAACCAGAAAAATTTGAAGCTAACGCAAAAAGAACGGAACCAACCATGGCCTGAAGGGACAGTGGCGGAACAACAGTATTCGGTGAAACGCCCAAGATATCAGCAGAATAACTTAATGCAGACGCGTTGTTTATAAGATAAGAAATGAATAAAAATTGAAAGTAGGAATATAAATCTTTACAAAAGTATGCACTGTGAAGATATGCAAATTAAGTTGCCTACCTCATACCCAATATCTCAATAATTAAAATTTTCTTGTGTTTAGAACTAAATGAATGAAAGATCTTAAATTGAGGTATATTTTATACAACACAAAAAGGGTTGTTGCACATCCCCTCTTAAAATTTGGCCTCGGAGATCACCAAAGCGGAGATTCCAAATACTAAGCTAATAAATGAAATTAGTAAAATTTAAGAAAATAGAAAATGTTAAGCTAATTAAATCTATGCAAAATGTTAATGAAAATGAAAAGAAAATGTACGAAGAAGTACGGAAAATGTGGTGATGTTGGTCAAGAAAGACACCTCGCAACAACATAAAAGCTACTGACGCGCTACCACCCGCACACGCCACTAGTCGAGATAAAAGACCCGAACCTTAAAATAAAGTGAAAACTTTAGCTGGTGGAGTTTGTGAAGCAAACTACCATCAGAAGAACAAATAAAAAAACCAGAAAAAAAATTTGAAGCTAACGCAAAAAAGAACGGAACCAACCATGGCCTGAAGGGACAGTGGGCGGGGAACCCGGGAACAGTATTCGGTGAAACGTTAAAAAATCATGGCAACATGCCACCCTACTCAAGTGGAAAAAAATCCTTCCTCACAAACCATAAATAAATAATCGCGAGATTTGAGGCCGAAAGAGAGCGGTTCTATTTCTCTACTCCGGCGGTCTCAAACCAAGCCTCCTAGGTACATCACACATAACCACCACAGACACGTTCGGTACGTCAAAATCGGTAAATCCAAGATACGACTATTTCCATGGCAAATTAGCTCAGGACGCTTCGTCGTGGAGAACAAGAGAGGCCACTCTACCCTTCACGAGATTCAGGTTTCATGTTATTCCACAGTCGTCGTCCTAGACTAAACATACCCCTAACTAACACGCACGTTTTTTAAATAAATCGAAATCTAGGTGTGGTAGCAAAGAGAAAAGATGAAGCACTCTTACGGACAAAACAACCCCCTCCTAAAACTACTAAAATGTCATAATCAGGAAGTGAACTAAACAAGGTTGACACGAGGCGAACCGAAGTCCTTAAGCACCGTCTAAGAAGAGTAACACGAGACGAATCAGGAATAGTCAAAAGCTAAAATTTCGAAAACAATTTCAGGGAAACTAAAATAACAATCAAATAAAAAATAAAATGTATACAAGCATTACTAGTTTTCTTATCAACGGGTAAGAGTTTGAAAATTACACGTTAAATTAACGATCAGAGGTAAACTCAAAATGTTTATCTTAAATTTTACTATTGTAACAATAGCAAATTGTAAATCCAATAAAAGAAGATAATCTGCCCGAGAACTAATGTCCCAAAAAATCGGCAAAATAAACGCACGATGTGATCTAAATATCAAACATCATGCTAAACAAATCAATCGCACGATGGGATCTAAATATCAACCATCATGCCAAACAAAGTAAAAATAAAATAAGTGGTTTGCAAAGCCACAAAATATAAAATAAAATAATGTGCGAAATAAGCACAAAATAAATTACTTTTGAAAAATTATCAAAATAATAAAAATGTAAATAAGAAAACCAGAATGTAAAAATCTCAAAAATAGAAAAATAATTAAAAGAATACAAAAACTAAGAACTAATGGGGTTTTAAATTTTAACATGAAAAACACCTAATGGTTTATTATCAAAAGGAGTGGCCAATCGGTACGTAGTTGGACCTAACACCTCAACAACTTTCTCTTCAATGAATTTTGGAGCTAACTTTTGACTATAATTTTTAGTCACATCAGATAAAGTAAAATTCTTTTTCCAAACTAAATCGCCGACGTTTAATTTCAATGGACGACGTCGCAAATTGTAAGATTTTGAATTTCTTTCGTAAGCTGCATATAAATTTTGTTTAACTTGTTTAAAAACGGGTGAAAGTTCATTTAAATCTTGAACTAATTGTTCACGGTTAGTAATAAATAACTCATCCTCTTTAAAATCCTTTAGTCGGCCATAAAAATCTCCAGAAACAGGAACTGTCCGACCAAACGCCAAAAAGGAAGGTGAAAATTTCGTAGACTCATGAACAGCGTTACTAATAGCATGGGCAATTTTGTGAATTTCAACATCCCATTCCTTATGATCATCTTTAATATAAGACCTAATAGCAGTACCTACTACTTTATTAACTCTTTCAACAAAATTTACTTGGGGGTGATAACTTGCATTAAACCAAATGGATTGAACTTTGTAAGAACTCATTAAATTTTTAAATTGTGAACTTTTAAATTGAGGACCATTGTCCACCATACAAATTTGGGGAACACCGTAAACTAGAAATAAATAATTTTCAATATATTGACAAATACGTTTAGCAGTAGCACTGCGCATAGGGTGAATCAAAGTAAATTTAGTAAACCAATCACAAATAACTAATAAAACCGTATTACCACTCTTCGATCTAGGAAAAGGACCTACTAAATCAATCGAAATACATTGAAAAGGATAAGAGACATTTTTCTCTTTACCCATAAAACCATAATGATTAAATTGTGAAGACTTGCTTCGGTTACAAACATTGCAATTTCTAATATATTTGGAAATATCGGACTTCATTTTTTGCCAATAATAAAATTCTTTAATTTTTGAAAAAGTTTTAAAAACACCAAAATGGGCTGATGTAGGATCATCATTAAATTTTTGTAAAATATCTTTCCTTAAGGATTTCCGAACAACTAACTTCCATTCTACTAAATTCGACTCGATGTTTAAATCATTTGAAATAAATTTGTAGAGTTGATGATCTTCGACTCTCCAATCAGGAAATAACTCAGGATTTTTAGAAACGTTGGCTAACATTTTCTTATACCAATCGTCTAAATCTACAACAAAAAATTCTAGAGAACTAACTTCCAAAGGGCTCTAGAAAGTGCATCAGGAACAACATTTAATTTACCTTTACGATGAATAACTTCAAAATCAAATTGTTGAAGCTTAACACTCCATCGGGCTAAACGACCTGAAGGATCCTTCAAATTATTAATCCAAACAAGTGAATGATGATCTGTAATAACTTTAAAATGGGTACCTTCAATATAAGGTCTAAACTTTTGAATTCCAAAAATAACTGCAAGCAACTCACGTTCGGTAATTGAATAATTTTGCTCGGCTTTATTTAAAGTACGAGAACCATAAGCGATAACAATTTCACTCTCTCCGACACCTTGTGTTAAAACACATCCAACTCCGCAATTAGATGCATCACACTGTAAATAAAAAGTTTTAGAAAAATCTGGGCTCTCTAAGATAGGAGCATCAACTAATAAAGATTTAATTTTTAAAAATGAATCATTCGCTTCGTCATTCCATAAAACTTTCTGGAATTCTTCTTATCTTTCAATAAATTGTTAATCAGGGCTAAAATAGTGGAAAAATCATGAATAAAACGTCTGTACCAAGAACACATTCCAATAAAACGTTTAACTTCCGTAAAAGTATGAAGTTGAGGAAAATTAGTAATAGCTTCCACCTTTGAAGGATCGGTGTGAAAACCATTCTTATCAATAACAAAACCTAAATATGATAGTTGAGGTTTACAAAATTCACATTTATCTAAATTAATATTCAATTGGGCATCATTAAGCCTTTTAAAAACTTCTCTTAAAATAGTAACATGTTCCTTGAAAGTACTTGAAAAAATAATAATATCGTCTAAATAAACAAAAACGGATTGAGATAAATCATGACCTAAAATTGAATCCATAAATCGTTGTAATGTACTGGGTGCGTTGGTAAATCCCATGGGCATAACAGTATACTCAAATAATCCTCTACGTGGAACAGTAAAAGCAGTTTTTTCACAACTCTCCGGGTCTAAAGGAATTTGCCAAAAAGCTTTCTTTAAATCAATTGAAGTTAAATAACGAGCATCTCTTAATTTATCCAAAATATCATTTAAAAATGGTAAAGGGTAAGCATCTTTCTTTGTAATAGAATTTAATTTCTTAGCATCAAAACAAACTCTAATATCGCCTGACTTCTTTTGAACTAAAACCATTGGAGAATTCCAAGGGGAAGAACTGGGTCTAATAATTCCTTGCTCTAACATATCATCAATTTCTCTGTTCGCATGCTCCAA
The DNA here is from genome assembly GCA_036346205.1 of Vesta saturnalis. Lineage (NCBI taxonomy): Eukaryota > Metazoa > Arthropoda > Insecta > Coleoptera > Lampyridae > Vesta > Vesta saturnalis. Next base: position 1,283,796 of record JARFJB010001896.1, on the reverse strand, counting down.
CATAGCAGAAGATAATGGAAAATAACGTTGTTTAATTGGTACTGCATCACCAGTATTAATAGAATGAAAAACTTTATTTGTTTTATCTAATTTGGAATTTGATAATGTTTTAAAACGGTCAATAACTTGGTTTAATTCAAAATCTTGATCATTATTACGATCATCAATACTCTTAATCATAGAAAAAGTTGTCTCCGCAGAGCGTGCAACAAAAGAATTCTCACTAAAATCAGCTTTAATTTCAAATAAATGACAAAAATCTACTCCCAAAGTAATAGCAGTAGTAATAAATTCAGAAACAATAACAGAAATAGTTTTAGTAATACCATTAACAGTTAAAGATAAATCAACACTTCCCAAAATGGATTGTGAAAAACCATCAGCAATAATCAATGATGAAAAAGGTGAATTCCTATTTAATTTCAAATCATATTTATCAATTAAATAAAAAACAGGCTTACCTAAAATAGTTACGGTAGCTCCACTATCTAATAAAGCAACAAAATTTTCATTAAAAATTTTTACATTAATAAAAGGTCTAATATCATTATTCTTTTCAACAAATTTGGAACAAATTTTAGGAGTTCCATAAAATTCCTTAACAGTAATCAACTAATCATTAAAAACATGTTTGTCAGCCTCTGAAAAATCAAAAGGAATGTGTCGGCTAACAGAACACTTCCCAATTACAAGTTTTTTGAAAATTTACACTTCGGACATTTAGAAAAGGTAACATTGGAATAACCACATTTAAAGCAAAAGATTTTATCATCACCCTTATCACAGGTGTGATAGGTATGACCCAACTGTGTACATTTAAAACAGGTTGTTGAAGACTTAGCTGTATTAATTTTGGAAATATTAAAGGTTGAATTGGTACTTTTTGGTTTAGTACCAGCACTAGAAAAATTGACTTTAGGTTTAATATTTTGTTTGAATGTAGAAGAAGAAGGTTTGTATTCAGATTGTTTCTGTGAATCTGAACAAGAATTAAATTTAAATTTGGAACTCTGTGATTTTACTTGCTGTAATTTTTTACATAACTCGACTAAATGGAAAATATCATTAACATTAACTAGAGCTAACTGAGTAGCAAACCAAGGTTGTAAATTTCTCATAATAATCTTTAATTGTTCACCTTCAGAAAGAGGAACATCTAATTGTGAAAATAAATTAACCATTTCAGAAATAAAAAGGGTTGGAATTTCATCAAAAGCCTGTCTTCTATTCTTAATTTTATTCAATAAAACTTTGGCATGTCCTTCGGGTAAAAAGTCACTCTTTAATTTAGAAATTAATTGATCCCATGTTTGAATAAAAGGTTTCACTGCCCTATACCAAATTAACCCTTTCTCTGCAAATAAATCAACACCAGATAAAAGCATCTCCGTCTTAGAAATATTTCGTGCAACCATTAACTCCTCGCATCTTTGAATAAATGTAAAAACTTCCTTCTCACTACCATTAAATTTTAAATTTAATTTATAAACAGGAACAGAACTTTTAGAAATTTGTAAAGGTTGCATTAATTTAGAAAAATCTTCAGCTGGAAGATTAACTGAAGTATTAACATTGTCGTTATGTGACATAGAAATATCAGAAGTGTCTAATTGTTGTAAATCATTATTCAATTCAAAGTTTTGATAAATAGATTCAATAAATTCTAAAGAATCGTTACATAAAGTTAATAACTGATCATATAAATATAAAAATTCATCATCAAAAGTGGTATAATTTAATTGTTTCAAGATGCGCAATAAACGAGTGTGAAGTCTAAGGTACTCTACTTTTGAAGGCTTATGTTTGAACAAATTAATCAATGATTGAATGTTTTGAAGTTTCTCTTGTAATAATTTCAGTTCTAAGGTTTGGCTAATTTCGACTCTCTTGTACGAATCAAATAAACTTGGATTTATCCTTTCTAAATTCAATTTACGTCTCAACAGTTTGCGTTTCTCCTCTACGGTTAACTTTTTCGCATCCTTAACATTAACATCTCTAAAGCTTAACTCTACAGACAACTCACCACTACGAAGAACATCCACTAAATAATCTAAATTTGACATGATAAAAATAATGTATAAACAATGAAATATCACTAATCGTAAACACTATAAAAATATTCAAATATAAAAATAATAAATGGTTACAATACCTTTAAATGGTGAACACTAACAGTCGTAACTGAAATACACAAAAGTGAAAATAATCATAATTAGTTTGCTCGAGGCGACAGTATAATAAAAAAGGTTGTGTATAACGTATAATAAATTTTGAATAATAATAAAAAGTAAGTTAAGATAATAATGAAATAATAAATTCTCCAAAAAATACTAACCTTACACCACTTATAATTGTGCCTTTGGCTCAGTCGGTGATTAACAGGGTGGGTTCAAATAAAATGATTTGCTTAATTACCACTTACCATCAATAATAAAGAATGTAAAAAATTAATGAACTCGGACGCCAAATAGTTTTTTTTTAAATTATCTGGACAATTAAACCGACTTTACAAAAATGTAAAAAATAACAATATACAAACTATGTTTATTGAATATTAAATGTAATAATGAAATAATGAAGGTCTTAAAATTATGCTTAAAATACTAAATAAAACACTACATAAATGCCTTAGAAATTTTTGTACACAAACTTTTCTTTGACAACCTCTGGTATCTAAATATGATTACGGAGAGGTTAACAAGGTGAAGTCATTCTTACGTCATCATGGTGCAATCTTGACATAATGTTATCAGCCACACCTCAAATGGAATTTATCTTTAAAAAAAATCCGTATAAATTTCTTCTTAAAACTGTTAAATCCACTTCTTATTGCATTAATTGGAAGTATCCATTTAAAAAATTGCAATCATAAAACGAAAAATGTACGCAACCATAAAATCAAATGCGTACTTAAAATTCAATTACGTTGTAAATTGAATTAATGATAAACGTACAATTAAAGTAAAAATTGGTAAAACATACGTAAAGAAAGCGTAAAGAAAACGCCTAAAAAGAACAAAATGCTTTAATTTTATGTAAATGTATTAATAATATCTCTTACCACCAAATTGATGGCGCTTTCACGTAAATCTAGATAAAATCAAAAGAAGCAGCTTCATGCTTCGACATTAAAACAGGAAGTGAAAATGGAGGATAACGAAGTAGATGATGCGGTCATGCGCCCAAGATATCAGCAGAATAACTTAACGCAGACGCGTTGTTTATAAGATAAGAAATGAATAAAAATTGAAAGTAGGAATATAAATCTTTACAACAGTATGCACTATGAAGATATGCAAATTAAGTTGCCTACCTCATACCCAATATCTCAATAATTAAAATTTTCTTGTGTTTAGAACTAAATGAAGGAAAGATCTTAAATTGAGGCATATTTTATACAACACAAAAAAGGGTCGTTACATGCTCCTCTACTAATCCATCGATTCGGATAATGGTTTCTCAACCAATTATGACACCTTCTGTAAAAGTGCTCCATCATGCCTAGAAAATAGAGATCTTCGCTCGTTTAGCGTTAAATCTTCTAATATCTCGAATAAATTATTTTCTAAAAAGTCGAGGTACACATTGCCATTTAAATTTCCAAGTGGAATGTAATTACCAGTTAATTTGTTACCTAAAATTGCTGCCCAAACATTTACTTTAAACAAGTTTCGGTAATGTGATACTCTGTGGATTCTCATCACACCAGTAGTGTGCATTATGAGAGTTAAACATTCCTTGTCTCGTAAAGGTGGACTCATCGGTAAAAAGGATACATTTTAAAAAATTGGGATTGAGGGCTGTCATTTCTTGTAACTTTTCACAAAAATCCACTCTAACCGGTAGATCGTCTGGCAAGAGCTCTATAGTGATAAGGACGTAGGTGCAGCTCCGTAAGTATCCTCCAAGTACTTTCAGAAGACGTATTTATACGTCTTGTCATATTCTTACGCTAATTGTTGGGTCTCGATCAACTAAATCTAAAATGATATTCTCTTTCTGAAGGATTCTTGTTCTTCTGGGCCTACCAAAATTAATTTTTTAGGTCTCACATTCACAGTTTCTCGACAACGTCGTTTCACGGCTCTAAACGTTTTTTTTATTTGGTAAGTTTCTTCTAGGAAACTTTTCTGCGTAACGCGTAACCGCTGCACTAGCGTTTCCTAAACACTTGCCTCAGGTTGATAACATATCGGTGTATTCAACATCTGAATACATTTTGATTATTACTTAACGTATTTATCGACAATATTAACTGTTATTGACATTACCGTCTTAACTATCAACGTCAGTTTTCCATGGTTAACTGATGACATTTTGAACACTACTCTAACTGATTGAATATTTCATGCTTTTAGTCAAATTTATTTTAATTTTCTTATTGTGATTCTTTGTTTAATTAATAAATTTAGCCTTAGAATAATGTTATAATATAGTGCTTAATTACCACAAATTTATGCTTGGTTATTTCCACTTAACATCAATGTAACAATAATAAAATTATCTCGGACGCCAAGTTATTTTTTGATTATGCTCGGAATAACTAAACCGAGTATACAATAAAAAATTCACCACAATGCCAAAATAAAGAATATACAAACTACCCTAGCAGCACATAATATACCACATACATTTGCTGATAATGTTAGCTAAATATACAAATGTCACGCTTTTCAATATTGGCCATTTATTTATAGATATCTCAATAGTATATTTGTAGACTATCTTATGTAGATGTTATTCATGTACATATCCTGCACCTATCTGACAAATGTACATCTTATATTTGCAAAAGATATATATAGTACCTACAAAACCCATCAATTCCAAATATTATTTACATATATCTCCTAAATATATTACAAATATATCTGCGATATCTCTCAAATATCTTCAGTCTACATCAAAATCATATTTTGGAAATATTTTCTGAATATATTTTATAAACATTTGCAATATATATCAACGATATATTTGTAATTAATGTCCGATGAATAATGCATACAGTACTAGTGTGTATCTTCCATACTTATAGGTAAAGTGTGTATATATATATATATATATATATATATATATATATATATATATATATATATATATATATATGTATATATATATATATATATATATGGTATAATTTATGTCTTACAAATAATAAGTCATTCATTAGAAACAAATGTTTATTAAAATTTATAAAAATCAATTCTAAATAGTTTACAATAAAACCTTGCTGGTTATTCGAATTACCTACAACATGAATTATTGAAACACTATAATTCTAGATAATAAAAAACTGTAAATGCGTACGTAACCGTAAACTATAAAATCGTTAATCCAATAAAATCACAAATTCCTAAAATTAAAACACTGGACGCCCATAGCATTTTATATTTGAATTTTGTGGTTTTAATGCATATTGTTAAATTAATTTTATCTGAAATTTTATGGCAACAAGTGTAGGTATAGGTACATTCAAATTTCACAACAAATAAAATGTTCAGGTTGGTGCACGTAGTCCGCATTTAAATTCTACAAATTCACACTATATATATATATATATATATATATATATATATATATATATAAATTAAATGGTTTTTTTTCGAATTAATCGATCCTTGAGGTGGCTAAATAAAGGGCAACTGACTTCCTTATCTCCTCATCAGTAGCTGTTGTGTCGTCGTCTGGTAGCCTCTGAAAAATGCATTGTATTAAAAATTTATTTCAAAAACCTGTTTTAAGTTTGATTTTTCCGATTTTCCGATAATGGATGTTTTATTTAATGTATGTATATAAAATAATATATATATATATATATATATATATATATATATATATATATATAATATATATATATATATATATATATATATATACATACATAGATTAAAATTTTTATCAATTTAATACAAATAATATCATTTAATTTAGATGTATATAATAAACTTACCTACAACGACACTAAACAGTGTGAGGCTACAAAAAGGTAATTTCTTTTTTCCTACGCCGGAGTAGTTAACTGCAACATATGGTGTCAATAATTTTCCCATTTGTAAAAATAGACTTGTGCGGCGTTTCTCCACCAACAAGGTAAATAGCTGAATCTGCAACATAATCAAGATCAAGATCTACTATCTAAAGGAAGATTGCAATTAAAAAAGGTTGTAGACCTTTAAAGATAATTCACTTGGTTATGGGTTTGAAGTATCAAATGCAAAATTAGTTAATAATTTTTAATTTTGCTTCTGTACTATCATTTACAGGAGTTTCAGGTAAATAATTTAAAGTTGTATTATATGGGATGATAGCCGTAGAATGATCAAGTAAGCAATTGTAGCGAACATTTACAACTGATTGGATAGGTTCTGTAATTACGGATCAACAGAATTTGAAGTGGAACTTATCTGAATATCTAGCATTGTTACTATCATTACTAAAAGTTAAATTTTAAAATGCTTGATGCTGTTTAATAACTTTCTCTATAAAGCGGCTTTTTGCTTTTCTATATTTGGACATGTTTAGAAATACAAATATAACGATTTATAAAAGTACAAAAAACACTTACCTTGTCCAGTAAAATTGTTTTAACCGCACTAAAAATTGACCGACAAATACAAAAAACGTTTGCAGTGCAACTGTTGAAAAGCAAATGACTAATACAACGATTACTTTTCAAATATACCGATAATTCTCATTTTAGGATTACGGTGCAGTTTTTCGATGCCATATTTCTAAAAGCAGGTAAACCAAGGACAAACTTTACCAATAAGCTTTAAATTTAAGGTAGAAAAATACATGCAGAAACGTTATGGGGTATACAAAGTTTTATTGTGATTTTTACCGCTTTTGTTTTAAAGACAATTAAGCATACATCATAAACATCCATAGAGAGACGCACTCTTGAAAGTTCACTTCCACCCGATGCAGAATCCTTTCATCTGTTTCTAAGCTGCTTTAGAACCCGTCTTTTCATATTATACTTCTTTATCAAATTGAATTTTAAATTTTACATGTACATCTTATAGCGTTTTGAAACAAATAATCGTTAAACCAATTTAAATTTTTATGGTTTATTTGTATACATTTAAATTACCCGAGGATTTTCAATATTGTACCAAAATAATATCTACAGAAAAATAGAGAAAGATGAAAGAAATAAAGTCCAAGTTATAATAATGTAAAACATTTAGCACACATGACGTATTATATGTACCAAAACATTTAATTGTGTAAACCGTTTGTTGTGTCGGAAAATATTTATTAACATTTAATCAAATTATAATATTAACGATGTTTTAATCATAATTATATCTAAATAACAGATCCAAAAGACACATTACAACAGGGGGGTAAGAAACACAACAAGCACCGACAGGCGACAAGCAGGTAGAATTAAAAAGGTCGTAAAATGTTCCTTTTCCTGGAATAATAGTATTTCAACGTTATATTTCTCATTACAAAATTCTTGCTATCAGAGTCAAAAACTACGTTGTGAATACGGATTTATAAAATAAATGCATTGTAATATAATCACATAATTAGAAACGTAGAAGATTAAACGTGTATTACTTGCTTTCTTCAAAATTTTTAATTATACACTTCAACATAACAATGGAAATTAATCTATACGTATATTATATAAAATTTGAGATCTTTTCCGTTAACGGAAAAATGAAACAGATCTTACTCCACATCTTATAAAATATGCGAATGTCATGCGACGATTTCAAAACCGAAAATTTTAACACAGTAAATTTTAACACCGTATTTTTTTCACTCTATTTTTCACTTTTCTCGACGAATTACAGTTAGTAGATTATAATTAAGCGAGAAAAATTTTCTGTCCTAGGCCGTCCGTATAATATGCAAAAACGATATCTCAAGCACGACTCGGCCGATTTTGATAAACCATTGGTATTTATTCCAATTTCAATATTTTCATATCATTTTCAAATCTTGTATGCAAATATTTGTTGGAAAATGTACATAAAACCACTATGGAAGATTTGAAACATTATATTACAATAAGACATTAACAAATATTTGGCAAACATCCACTGTATCTTAAAAAGAAATAATGGTTGTATGTCTTTTTGTAATAAACACAATCTCGGATATATCTAAAATTATAAAACTTTATAATATATTAAATATCTTATACGGAGATATCATTCAAACATCTGTTACATCTGCTTTAATAATATTCGGAAAATATCCACAATATCTCAAAAGAAATATATGGGTTTACATCTTTTGTAATATACACATAATCTCAAATATATCTTACAATATAATTAACACTTTATAATATATTAAATATATTGCAAGTAGATATTCTTTAAACATCCGTTATATCTAGTATTATAATATTTAGGATATATCTATTATAGGTTGCAATATTTAAATGACATCTAATATTAGGATAACATCTCTGAAATATAGTATGTATATTCGGTGCTTAGGGTATGTTTATTAAATATTTAAATTTAGAATTATATAAAATATATCTAAAAACTAATTGTAATAGCCTTAAATTATTAAATTATGGATATAAATACCTGTTCGAAAATTTTTTGTACACAACTTTTATAACATCTGGTATCTAAACAAATACGGAAATGTAAACCAAAGGTGATGTAATCTTTGCACCAATATTGCGTAATATCTGTAATAATGCTGTACATTATAAACCATACCAAAGTTGAATTTTACTTCTTATAAATTTACCTTCATGAAATTTGAATAATCCAATGTTCATTGCATTCTCTCGAAAGTTCAAATAAAAAATGTGTTCTGAATTTAGATCTGAAATACTTGCAAAATTGTAATCATAAGCATCGAAAATGCCAAAGTAAAAGTATTAAAAGTACTAAAGGGCCTGGAAAAATCAAATGTTTTAAATATTAATATAATGCGAGTTAAATGTACCTTACCATTAAATCAATGGCACTTTTCACAAAATTTAGGCGGAAACCCAAAAATCGCTTCCTGTATACACAGAATACATTAAGAAAATGAAGAAAAGGACGCGTAGGATGTCAGATGATATAGCGGTGCGCGAAAAAATATGTGCAGAAAATAAGTCAAAGATATAGAATATAAACCCCTAAGAAGATTGTCAGGGTATTTTGAACACCCTGTAGACGTATTGGTAATTTTTATTATTCTTAATTATTTAGTTAAGAGTCCGAATCTTTTCTTTTTTTTGTTTAATAACTTACTGTAGGTAAGGAATATTTTGCTTGAATAGGCACGCTGTATGTAAAGGAATTTTAGGAATGTCCAATTGTATCTTTATTCATTGTAGATGGGAATTACGTATTTTTCGTGTAGTTACGTAATTTCATTAAGAAAAGTCAGTGAAGTTGTTGGGGTTTTATTAAGATAAACTCGTTTAATTTTGTTACATAATTTCATTACAAAGAAGTGTTATTATCGCGTTGGTGCCGTACTGTCGCATTCGTGCAGAGGAACAATTGAGAGTCGGAATATTGGTTTTCATCCATATAAGTAATATGGGTGGGCGATAGGTTGCACCTATACAATAACATTTCTGGGTCTTAAGGAAATGAACGTAGCAGTTCCTTCGCTGAATTATTGAAACACTATAATTCTAGATAATAAAAACTGTAAATGCGTACGTAACCGTAAACTATAAAATCGTTAATCCAATAAAATCACAAATTCCTAAAAATTAAAACACTGGACCCAATAGCATTTTATATATTCAATTTTGTGGTTTTAATGCATATTTTAAATTAATTTTATCTGAAATTTTATGGCAACAAGTGTAGGTATAGGTACATTCAAATTTCACAACAAATAAAATGTTCAGGTTGGTGCACGTAGTCCGCATTTAAATTCTACATCACACTATATATATATATATATATATATATATATATATATATATATATATAAATTAAATGGTTTTCTTTTCGAATTAATCGATCCTTGAGTGGCTAAATAAAGGGCAACTGACTTCTTATCTCCTCATCAGTAGCTGTTGTGTCGTCGTCTGGTAGCCTCTGAAAAATGCATTGTATTAAAAATTTATTTCAAAAACCTGTTTTAAGTTTGATTTTCCGATTTTCCGATAATGGATGTTTTATTTAATGTATGTGTATATAAATAATATATATATATATATATATATATATATATATATATATATATATATATATATATATATATATATATATAATTATTTATCAATTTAATACAAATAATATCATTTAATTTAGATGTATATAATAAACTTACCTACAACGACACTAAACAGTGAGGCTACAAAAGGTAATTTCTTTTTTTTTCCTACGCCGGAGTAGTTAACTGCAACATATGGTGTCAATAATTTTCCATTTGTAAATAAATAGACTTGTGCGGCGTTTCTCCACCAACAATAAGCTGAATCTGCAACATAATCAAGATCAAGATCTACTATCTAAGGAAGATTGCAATTAAAAAGGTTGTAGACCTTTAAAAGATAATTCACTTGGTTATGGGTGGCTGAGTATCAAATGCAAAATTAGTTAATAATTTTTAATTTTGCTTCTGTACTATCATTTACAGGAGTTTCAGGTAAATAATTTAAAGTTGTATTATATGGGATGATAGCCGTAGAATGATCAAGTAAGCAATTGTAGCGAACATTTACAACTGATTGGATAGGTTCTGTAATTACGGATCAACAAATTTGAAGTGGAACTTATCTGAATATCTACATTGTTACTATCATTACTAAAAGTTAAATTTGTAAAATGCTTGATGCTGTTTAATAACTTTCTCTATAAAGCGGCTTTTTTGCTTTTCTATATTTGAGACATGTTTAGAAATACAAATATAACGATTTATAAAAGTACAAAAAAACACTTACCTTGTCCAGTAACATTGTTTTTAACCGCACTTAAAAAATTGACCGACAAATACAAAAAAAAACGTTTGCAGTGCAACTGTTGAAAAGCAAATGACTAATACAACGATTACTTTTCAAATATACCGATAATTCTCATTTTAGGATTACGGTGCAGTTTTTGCGATGCCATATTTCTAAAAAGCAGGTAAACCAAGGACAAACTTTACCAATAAGCTTTAAATTTAAGGTAGAAAAATACATGCAGAAACGTTATGGGGTATACAAAGTTTTTATTGTGATTTTTACCGCTTTTGTTTCTTAAAAGACAATTAAGCATACATCATAAACATCCATAGAGAGCCGACGCACTCTTGAAAGTTCACTTCCACCCGATGCAGTAATCCTTTCATCTGTTTCCCTAAGCTGGTTTAGAACCCGTCTTTTCATATTATACTTCTTTATCAAATTGAATTTTTAAATTTTACATGTACATCTTATAGCCGTTTTGAAACAAATAATCGTTAAACCGAATTTAAATTTTTAAGTGGTTGTTTTGTATACATTTAAATTACCCGCGAGGATTTTCAATATTTACAAAATAATATCTACAGAAAAATAGAAAGATGAAAGAAATAAAGTCCAAGTTATAATAATGTAAAACATTTAGCACACATGACGTATTATATGTACCAAAACATTTAATTGTGTAAACCGTTTGTTGTGTCGGAAAATATTTATTAACATTTAATCAAATTATAATATTAACGATGTTTTAATCATAATTATATCTAAATAACAGATCCAAAAGACACATTACAACAGTAAGAAACACAACAAGCACCGACAGGCGACAAGCAGGTAGAATTAAAAGGTCGTAAAATGTTACTTTCCTGGAATAATAGTATTTCAACGTTATATTTCTATTACAAAATTCTTGTATCAGAGTCAAAACTACGTTGTGAATACGGATTTATAAAATAAATGCATTTAATATAATCACATAATTGAAACGTAGAAGATTAAACGTGTATTACTTGCTTTCTTCAAATTTTAATTATACACTTAACATAACAATGGAAATTAATCTATACGTATATTATGTAAAATTTGAGATCTTTTCCGTTAACGGAAAAATGAAACAGATCTTACTCCACATCTTATAAAATATGCGAATGTCATGCGACGATTTCAAAACCGAAAATTTTAACACAGTAAATTTTAACACCGTATTTTTTTCACTCTATTTTTCACTTTTCTCGACGAATTACAGTTAGTAGATTATAATTAAGCGAGAAAAATTTTTCTCTAGGCCGTCCGTATAATATGCAAAACGATATCTCAAGACACTTGGCCGTAATTTTGTAAATGTAATAAACCATATGGAAATTTCATTATATTACAATAATTCATAATATTTTCAAAATCCTTGTATCTAGAAATAATTTGTATGGAAAAAATCTGATATATCTTAAAACCAATAGGAAATTTGAAATATTATATCTTACGGAATATATTAACATTTAACTTTTAAAATATTTGGCAAATATCCACTGTATCTTAAAAGAAATAATGGTTGTATGTCTTTTGTAATAAACACAATCTCGGATATATCTTACAAAATTATAAAACTTTATAATATATTAAATATCTTATACGGAGATATCATTCAAACATCTGTTACATCTGCTTTAATAATATTCGGAAAATATCCACAATATCTCAAAAAGAAATATTGGGTTTACATCTTTTTGTAATATACACATAATCTCAAATATATCTTACAATATAATTAACACTTTATAATATATTAAATATATTGCAAGTAGATATTCTTTAAACATCCGTTATATCTAGTATTATAATATTTAGGATATATCTATTATAGGTTGCAATATTTAAATGACATCTAATATTAGGATAACATCTCTGAAATATAGTATGTATATTCGGTGCTGCTAGGGTATGTTTATTAAATATTTAAATTTAGAATTATATAAAATATATCTAAAAACTAATTGTAATAGCCTTAAATTATTAAATTATGGATATAAATACCTGTTCGAAAATTTTTTGTACACAACTTTTTATAACATCTGGTATCTAAACAAATACGGAAATGTAAACCAAAGGTGATGTAATCTTTGCACCAATATTGCGTAATATCTCGTAATAACAATGCTGTACATTATAAACCATACCAAAGTTGAATTTTACTTCTTATAAATTTACCTTCATGAAATTTGAATAATCTAATGTTTATTGCATTCTCTCGAAAGTTCAAATAAAAAATGTGATCTCAATTTAGATCTGAATTACTGGCAAAATTGTAATCATAAGCATCAAAAATGCCAAAAGTAAAAGTATTAAAAGTAGTAAAAGTGCCTGCAAAAAGCAAATGTTTTAAATATTAATATAATGCGAGTTAAATGTACCTTACCATTAAATCAATGGCACTTTTCACAAAATTTAGGCGGAAACCCAAAAATGGCTTCCTGTATACACAGAATACATCAAGAAAATGAAGAAAAGGACGCGTAGGATGTTAGATGATATAGCGATGCGCGAAAAAATATGTGCAGAAAATAAGTCAAAGATATAGAATATAAACCCCTAAGAAGATTGTCAGGGTATTTTGAACACCCTGTAGACGTATTGGGTAATTTTTTTATTATTCTTAATTATTTAGTTAAGAGTCCGAATCTTTTCTTTTTTTTTTTGTTTAATAACTTACTGTAGGTAAGGAATATTTTGCTTGAATAGGCACGCTGTATGTAAAGGAATTTTAGGAATGTCCAATTGTATCTTTATTCATTGTAGATGGGAATTACGTATTTTTTTCGTGTAGTTACGTAATTTCATTAAGAAAAGTCAGTGAAGTTGTTGGGGTTTTATTAAGATAAACTCGTTTAATTTTGTTACATAATTTCATTACAAAGAAGTGTTATTATCGCGTTGGTGCCGTAGTGTCACATTCGTGCAGAGGAACAATTGGAGAGTCGGAATATTGGTTTTCATCCATATAAGTAATATGGGTGGGCGATTGGTTGCACCTATACAATAACATTTCTGGGTCATGTGAAGGGGAAATGTGAACGTAGCAGTTCCTTCGCCTTCAGTCGAGATATCATCGTATATTTAGGGGGGTGGAAATTTTAAAATTAAAATGGTTGATTGGTTTGTGTAATTCAATTTGTATGGAGGGGAACGTTTTTTTAATATGGCGAAAAAGTGATTCTAAAAGGGAGAGGACTCGGTCCTAAGCTTTTGACGCGTGAAGTCGTGTGTGGGTGTGGGAAGTCGTTCGAATTAGCGGAATTTGGGGTTCCATCATTGTGCGAGCTCCTAATGAAATTTATTTAAGTAGCATTGAAGACTTGCAAGATTAGTCGAATATAACCAAGTTTGGGTAATTTTTGGGAAGTAACATTTCAACCGGGCTCGCTCATTAATTTAGTTTATTGCAGAATAACGGCATCTTCGAGTGCGATAGAAGTTTGGTTCGTGTTTTTTATAGTGCGAACCCGAGGACTATTGAATTTCGTGATCAACGAGATATAATTAGAGAACCCCTTTCCTAAGAATTAAGTGAACGTAGTGAACGAACACCCAACCACACATACGATTTAAGATTGTTCTGTTTATAATTAAACTAGTTAATGCTGCTTCAATAAGTTACGAGACATTATTGTAAATTAATTTAAAAAGCAAGTTGAATACGTGGTAGCGACCTGATGCAAGTCAGCTTTGTCGTCGTCAAGCAGTAACATCGAGGACCGCGGGCCCGCTGGTGTCTTACACGACGCTTTCACGGAGCAAGGATCATCTCCTATTTGCCTGTGTGACCTAGGTAATTCAATTTATATTCTGTTTGTTGGTCTTGCGACCTTTGAGAATAATGATTTAGTTGTGTTAATATGGAATATTTTATGTAATGTGTTTACGAAGGAACCTGTTAGAATAGTTATTTGAATTTATTGTATCATTTTCGTGTTTTTGGACAGTTTCCTTGTCTATTTAGAAGCTATTTAAGGTGATGTTGATACCATTAATATTTTACCCATGAAGGAAGATAAAATCTTACCTTCATTTTCATTTAGTTTAATGTTAAGATTTGCGTACGAACGTAATTCAAGTTTATAGAATTTCTTTGAATACAATTTAGCTTAAGATAGTTTTGCCAGAATTCAATGAGGTAAACATTAAGAATAGACGATTGCCATTTTATAAAATTGACATGCTGTTTAAATTTAAATTTTAATTGTTTCATTTTGAGTTAATAGATGTTATCTTAGTTACTATTTTGGATTAATTATTTTAATATTAGCTTTAACAAAGTTGATATATTGCTCTTTGAAAAGTTCGCGAGTTCTAATGAGAATTTTATGTTTTGTTTTTAGATGATACAAGATAGTTAACGTAACGTAATTTACCAGTTTAGAAAACGTAAACTTATGATGTCAGTTTAGTAAGTGTTATGTTGATTTGTTTAAGGGAGATCAGTAATTTACCGTAGAGGGGACTTAGAGTTTTGTATTGAGTACTGAATTTGACTATTGCTGCACGGTGGTAAGTTGATCCGATTAAGGTGCAGAATTTGAAGCCTTTCAGGTGAAGCAGTATTCCGGACACCTGGATCGACGAGCGTTACGATTTGGTAAGTATGGTAGGTTGGGTATTCGGACCACTACGTACCGTCGTTTATTTCGCGTTTTAAAACACCATGGTGTGTTCTTTTGGAATATCCTGGCGCCTACCGGAACCTATTGTGACATTTTCCCGATTTCGACTTTGGTAGATAGCGTAACCTACGGAGACGAGACTGCTCTTCCCGATAGACCCTCACCCATACGCCGAGCTAGCCGTGCAAAAACCAGGTTTATCTGTCACCTTGTACTAGTGAACATTTATACCGTAACAAGATATGCACTTAAGTTACACCAAAATGCAAATTGAGTTGCCTACCACATACTTATAATTCGTTAATAATTAAAAACCTTTTTTTTTCTTATATTTGCAACTAAATGACCGAAGAACGTAAATTAAGGTATATTTTAATACAACTCAAAATGGGTTGTTACAATGTTATTGTGTTTGCTTTTTAATAAGAATACTTTATACCAGCATCAGTTATTACTTCATCATTTTCAAATCAAAATATTACGAAAACGGTACACAGTATCGAATTTTACCAATAGTACCTTTTTGGTGTAAAATTGAATGGATGTTTAAGTTCACTTAAAATTTGGACTAGAAAATTTAACCTCAAAAAAGTCATGTTTAAAATTACGAACCGTGTAACCAGCGCCCTGTATGAGAGCCAGATATAAAAACAAATTCAGTGCACGTCAGCTTTCAAAACATATTCATACAAAATTTCATTACAATGTTGCCAGTAGTTGCGACATAATCGTAAAAAATGGGTATAAAATTTTTTTCTTAAACCCTGTATCTAGAATACGGATGGTACTCGAAAAATTTTTACTATGCAAACTCAACTATTTTTCAGTACCTATCCTGGCAACAGGGCGACCCTTTTTATTTAAACACCCTGTATTTAAAATCGTCCATAATTTCAGCAGCAGCAGACAAGTAATTTAAGCCTTTCGCATACAGTACATTAAAAGAAATACGTTCATCAGTGGACGGTAATTTATAACGACTTAATAAGTTTTAACTGGACAATTCATTTTTATCGAAGTGAACTGTAACATACATTTCCTAGCCTATGTTAATTGTATTTATTATAGATAATATGTTGTTAAAACCGAGAGTGTAAAACTAAATAACATTATTATGGATTTTATACTCAACCATCTAAATTAATTTTACCTGTAAAGTTAGCCTTAAAGTTACTAAAATTCAGTCTGCATTAAAAAATGCGCTATTTCATTTTCATGTCTCTTTGCAATATTTTCACGACGTACATCGGTGTTGGTTCGATTACTTTCCACACTTATGTTAGATAAATAGGATGGTACATTAGGAAAATGCATGGCACTGTATTTTCCTTCAGCCGAGGGTACAAAGGTGGAAGCTCTATAAATGAACCGGTACTGTTGGGTCTCATTTTCAACACGAAACTGTATCACACTCAATAAAATATTTAGCACAGTATGTTTATGTATATAAGTATAAATTCACACTGTAATTAAACGTTAATTACCTTTACCACAGTAAAACGGTGCAATCTTTTCTTTGAACTGCAGCAATCCACTTCTTTTGCATTTCAAGATTGATGGGAAATTTAAAAGTAGTTTCAACTTTTCACTCCTTTTTAAAATTGAGACGTAATTTCTTTTACAAGCTGGTAAACAGCATTGAGGAGGCATCTGTTGCATTAACATAAATATATAAGTATAAATTCACACAGTAATTAAGCGTTAATTACCTTTACTATAGGACTATTACAGTACTATAAGGAAGTTCCTGAATGATTTCCGCTATACAGGGTCTCCGCGGGGGAACTACGAGGAATTCGTATACGTATTCTTTGAACAATTTTAAGCAAAAATGATTATGTGCAATTTTTGCCAATTCCTAACCCCTAAGGAGAAGAAAATGGAAAAGTAAGTAAAGAGAATAACTCTTAACAGTTGCTTAAGTCTTAAAATTATCATAAAACAAAACTTTTAATAACAATTTAATTAACAAATTAACAAGAACACATCATCGCACAAAAATGCACATAAAATAACGAGGTGACATACAAAAATGGTTACAGTTGTTCAAAATGAGATCCACACTGTAAAAATCGTAAGAACAATTTTCGTTGCCTAGCAAGTATTACCACAATAAACTGAGAGAATGTCTTATTTGACGTTTCATGTCATTTGTATCAAACATTATTTCGCTTCACGGTAAATGTTTGAGCTCAGGAATAGATAGTATTGTAAAATCATAAAGTCGAAATGTACCAATTCTTGAGACGATGTATTTGTAAACAATTTGCAATTTAATCGATGGATTGATAGAACATTTCAGTGTCCTATTTTCGATGTAATTGGGAAATATAGGTTTTATTAGTAAAATCATGGTCGACCCTTGGACCGATTTTTGAAATTTAATAATCTAAAGTAACATTTCAATATCTACTCGTTTGGGAAATATAGTGTTTTAAAATTTTGGTTTTCTTTAAAATCCCTACTTTTGTTTGTGAATATTTAAAATTTTGGTAAAAACCTTTTTTTGCCTTTTGTTTCCGAGTTACAGACCAAAGTTGCATTTTTTTAATGGTAACCATAGTTGGCTATGACTCCATTAATTAGTGATTTCTTTTAGCTTTCTGAAAATATATAGTTTCATATATTTATCTCGGTAAATAAGAAAATTATAAACGATTTTTTGAAAAACACCTCTTGATCAAATCACTTATGTATAGTATAGTTTCATATATTCAAAAGAAAGTATATTACTATGCGCAGAACTTATTTTAAAACTAGATAAAAATGTCCTCATAGTATTTTATGCCATATCAAAAACTTATTGATTTAGAAAAAAATAACAACATTTTAATTTTATAACAGTTTTTTCTTATTTTAGGTATTGTTCAAACTGATGTCCATTATGATGTAAACAAACTTCACATCGGCGCGAAATACACTCAATTGCCTTAATGAAATGAATAGATGTATGCCTTAAATCTTCAAATGCTGCCCTGGTTGAATTGACCAATTGTTCGTATGTTTCGTGGCGAATATGATATATTTTATTTTATAAAAATCCCCACAAAAAGAAATCCAGTATTGAAAGATCTGGAGATCTTGCTGGCCACTGAATAGGTCCGTTATTGCCAATCCATTGATTGTTAAAGTTTCGGTTTAAGTAATCTCGGACTAAAACAGTATTATGACAAGGCTCACCATCTTGTTGAAAATAAACATTTACCCTCTGCGCTAATGGAATTTCATCTAGCAGTTATGGAAGACAAATGTTTAATATTTCCATATACCTCTCGCCGTTAAGGTTGCCGTTAAAAATGTGGTAAACAAATCTACCCCCCAAAATTAAGCATGATACATTAAAACCAAATCTACCTTGATTTTGGCGTGCTAATGTTACAAAATTGTTATTTTTTGACCAATATCGGTTGTTGTTGCGATTAAAAATTCCTGCACTCGTAATATGACTCTCATGAGACCAAATGATATTGCGCTCAAAATTCCTATTTTGTCTAATCTGTTCTAAATACCAATTACAAAAAATAATTCGCCGTTCTAAGTCACCATCATTAAGGTGCTGAATTACTCTTTTTTTGTAGGGAGTATAATTATATTTTTTTAAGTTTTTTTGTACTCTTGATTTAGATACGCCAATTTCTGTTTCTATTTGTCGGCAGGAGGTATTAGGATTTTCTTCAACTCTTGCTAAAACAGTTATTTCGTCGTCTTGTTGGTTCATTTTTGCATAATTTTTGATCCTAAGCTTCTCAAAAGATCCATAAGTTAATAGATGTTCTTTTAATCTGGCGAATATATTCTTGTTGGGATGTCTTCGTTCAGGGAAGCTTCAATAAAGTAGCTTCATTATTTTGCGTTTTTATAAATACTAGCATTATTAAAGTATCAAACGCACAACCTACCTATTAAAATATGCCTCTGCAGCTTGGTCTGCATTAAAATTACACTGATGGTATATGCCAATCACATCTAACCTTTCAAAATTTTCATACTTCGTATTATTGACAGCCATCACAAAAATGTTATTAACTTGAATAATTAATTATTTAAGCAAAGTTTTGAAACAATAAATCTAATCACATTTACGTTTCCACCATTTATTTATATGAAACAACTGCGTGAAATGTCAAATAACTAGCAACGAATGCGTGCAGTAAACAAAGGTTCATAGATGACTTGATCAAGAGGTATTTTTCAAAAAATCGTTTATAATTTTCTTATTTACCGAGATAAATATATGAAACTATATATTTTCAGAAAGCTAAAAGAAATCTCTAATTAATGGAGTCATGGCCAACTATGGTTACCATTAAAAAAAATGCAACTTTGGTCTGTAACTCGGAAACAAATTAAGTTAGAAAAAAATCGAGTACGCCACTAAATTGCACATAAAAAAAGGCACAAAAGATGTTTTTACCAAAATTTTAAATATTCACAAACACAAAAGTTACGGGATTTTAAAGAAAACGGCATAAAACAAAAAAACACCCTATATTTCCCAAACGAGTCGAGATATTAAAATGTTCTTTAGATTATTAAATTTCTTTCAAAAATCGGTCCAAGGGTCCCGACCATGATTTTACTCTATCTATTTGAGAAATACCTAAAATCTCCCAATTACATCGAAAATAGGACACTCTGTACACTAGCCGCCCAGATCACCAGATCTCGCACCTTTAGACTTTTATCTGTGGGGCCATGTTAAGTCGTTAGTGTACGGGTGGAGTAAACTATCTTCAAGAGAAAAATTGATTAAACTGCATTTTTTGATACATTTACCACTATTCGTGACAATTTCACAAATATCAAATGGAAAAGAGAGCTGCGAAGCCGTGTGGGATTATGTGTGAAGGTTGTTGAATCTCATTTTGAACAACTGTAACCATTTTTGTGTGTCACCTCGTTATTTTATGTGCATTTTTGTGCTATGTTGTGTTCTTTTGTTAATGAAAATTGTTATTGAAAGTTTGGTTTTATGTTAATTTTAAGATTTAAGCAGCTGTTAAGAGTACTCTCTTTACTTACTTTTACATTTTTCTTCAACCGACCATATCTCTTTAGGAGTTACGAATTGGGAAAAACTGCTCATAATCATTTTTGCTTAAAACTGTTCAAAGAACACGTATATCAATTCTTCGTATTTCCCCCGCGGATACCCTGTATAGAACAAATAGCTTAACCGAATCGCGTTAAAGCAAAAAACGCACAAGCAACTGTGATGAAACACTTGTAAACATGCCGAATTAAGTAAGGTTAGTTGCACAGCATTACCCCTTGTTGCCAAATGTACATCACAGCATGGCTAGTTATTTAAAGATAGCTGTGGGCTAACTGTGCAGCCTTTTTTTATACGTTCATTACGGAAACAGGCAACATTGTATACACAAAAACAATAATCTATGTCAGAATGACGTTTAAAACTTCACGTCACATAGAGATTAATAGACACAAATATATCTTTACTTAAAAAAATATCCAAAGCTGCCCGCTTCTATAAAATATGAATAATACAGTTTATCCATTTTGATTCATATTTAGCTCACTTTTAGACTTACCTTGCGTTATATTACGAAATTATATAATGAAATTTTAACTAACATGTAAATTCTACCTTACACGTCGTCGTATAAAAAAATTGCGTAGAACATTAAATACAAATTTTTAAGTACACACACACGTGCACGCACACGCACACGCATACGCACACGTACATGTACACGTACACGTACACGTACACGTACACGTACACGTACACGTACACGTACACGTACACGTACACGTACACGTACACGTACACGTACACGTACACGTACACGCAAACGCACACGCACACGCACACGCACACTCACACGCACACGCACACGCACACGCACACGTACACGTGCACGCACACGCACACACACACGCACATGCACACACACCCACGCGCACGCACGCACGCATAACCCTCTATATCTGCATATGTATCTGTGGTTTGGAAGGCAGAAATCTAATTAATTCTGTATTTTACTTCACCTTAACTGACGAGTTATTTATACGCACCGATATATTTATTTCCACAAGTATAATACACCGTCGTAAGTAAATTCTTTTTGCGCGATATTTATTTAATTTGGCAAAAATGCTAGAAAAATCTCGTAAATTGTAGAACTTGTGGTTACCCTATTGTGTCTTATCTGAAGGTCGCACTATCTTTTTGTACTTTCTAGGCCTTGATTAATTCCTTCTGAACAATGAAACGTCAGGAACAGAACGAATAGGGGACTTATTTATAAATAGGAAGCATTTACGTAATTTATGAAAATAATTACATATACCAAATGATGTGTTTAAAAAAAGGACTGTCCCGTAACATACCGGACGAATAATCGCGTTATCTTACAGTCAACCAATCTTACTTGGTGAAATTTGCTGCATCATTACCCATCTACAGGGTCTCCAGGAAAGTGTAGGCAATCTCCCTGATTCGTTTATGTTTCACTCTCCAAAACTATTATTTTTGTGTTTTCATCATGCAAAATAAGCGTTATTGTGTAGAAAATAATCAACCCGTGGTGAACTAAAGAAACCAAGTGTGTTAAACAGGCAATTTTAAAAAGCCCTAACATGTGTCCCTCATATTAAAAAAAATTATTAAATTATGCATAGCACTTTAAAGGTTATTTAAAAAAAAAGGTTTTCAGTGACGAAAAATTATAGGTACTTGTCATGTTATTTTAATGTCTTCTATATCAACCACCCGGAAAATTACCCGGATTTTCAGTAACAGTTATGCCGTTTACTTATTGTTCAATATCCGGGTTGGTGTTTTCTTTATATTTGTACTCGATAAGCTTTGTACAAGTTAATCTAGTGCGCCCGACGTCAATGAAAAAACTCACCCCTGAGACGATTTAACGTAGAAATTTTGGACACCCCTTAAATGTTAGCAATAACCAAGAACGTATTGTAATAGCCAGGTAAATTTTCATATACAATACCTCAAGTTGCCGTTGAATTGCTGAAAATTTTTGCCAAAGTGTATGAGTGTTTATTGCTTCGATATAAATTGGTCGAGTGCGTTAGTACGAGACCAATTTTGAAGTTATAAACACGATTAAGTACTTTGACAAAAATTTATGCAATTCGTCAGCCATGAGTGGGTATTTAAAAGACTATTCAACGAACAAAATTGACGATCAATTGACAAGTCATGAATTAATTAATTAGTTTTAATTTAGAACAAATTGCAGGTTATATAGTGGTTATAGTGGTTTCGATGGTAGTCGGAGTCTGCATTACTTTGACGAACAAAATAAACGTCAAAGTTTATGTCAATGTGACATTTTATAGGAAGGCAATTAAATTTCACAGGAGCAGCAGCGAAATTGTCGCACAATGGTACTCTGATTGGTTCAAATATATAAAATTCTAAATTATAATTGGTTGATAGTTGACAAGGAGAGGGTGAGTCGAATAGTCCATTTGATACGTGTAAATGTAGTTTATAAATTTATGGTCTTTAGTTACGACTCATCCTATAGGTTATTGGAAAATGGCAACATTGCCAATAAAATTAATTCTTAATAGGAAATTTTTCAAACATGTGACCGTTTTAAATTTTTGTATTGGTAGAAATTAAACAGGTTTTCTGTTTTTGTTTTCTGGTACCTTCAGAGTAGATGGAAAAACGCCATTTTTGGCAAAGAAATTTAATGCGTAGTTAGAAGCAAATGTAAAATTTGGAAAAGGGTTCCTTTAAACTTTGATTGAATTTTTCAAGTAAAATTTTAACACAGCCGGTTGCTGGATTTAATCTTTTCCATATAAATAAATCCTGTTGGGATTTCGAATTTGAGTTCGGCTTTAATTTTTTGTTTCTACTACACCTT
Source organism: Vesta saturnalis (assembly GCA_036346205.1). Taxonomy (NCBI): domain Eukaryota; kingdom Metazoa; phylum Arthropoda; class Insecta; order Coleoptera; family Lampyridae; genus Vesta; species Vesta saturnalis. The sequence goes on along the minus strand of JARFJB010001896.1, from coordinate 1,260,391 downwards.
AGCTTCGTTCAAGAGGTAAGCTACTCACTTTCTTTTCTTATTTAATAGATATAACTTTGAAATGCATGTGTACATGTTTTGAAATTTTAATACAGCATGAAGATCATATCTTATAAAAATTTGGGTATTGATTTAAATTCTAACACAGTTGTCTTATATAGATTTTTTGGTCCTTTACACATTTACTCAAGATTAACATCTTTCGTGCTTCCATAAGAGATAGTTAAACCATTTCTGACAGCACAATTGGATACCATTCATCCGAGGTGTGAAATATTAGTTATGGGTCTTCGAACCTGAATTGAAACCGTTTACGATTACTCCTTCTCCGAGCATCTTCCGCATTAACTGAAGAAATATACGTTACACCTACGACTATTTTCGATAAGTATTTTGTTACACGCACACAAAAAATTTACCTACGGTGAGTGACTTCTGTTAGCTTTTCTACATAGCGAGGCTCTCGTTACCTGTACATTACTGAAATTCTTATAACAATTACATTACTGTGCTTGCTACATTGTATTAATGTGTTTCCGCAATTATCATATTCCTGAAATTAATGCTTATACTTTACTGTTAAACATTTCCTTAGTAATCGTTAGAGTAATATTAGACATTTGTACCTGTAAAAGATAATATGGGTTATTTCAAAGTTTCTCATATACTTAATTTAACTTTGCAGTAGAATTTGTATTTTGGCTATCAATTTCTAACTGTTTTCTTATGTACTAGTTTTATTTTGATATCAAACCGTAGTTTGTTCAACCGTTAGAACTATCTGTGTATAGTGTACAAGCAATCAGCTGTTTAGCTGACGGAACGCTACCATTTGAGTCTAAATGTACAAGGTGTGTCATAAATCATGCTAACTGCTGGGGTTGTATATTTATTTCAATTACTGTGTAAATCAAATTGCATATTTATTTATGATCATTGAGGTTGTATAAAATTTGTTACTTTTCACTGATTACAATTTAATAGTTGTTTATTACAAAACTGTTTGAATTAGGGTTTACTCATGTTAATTTTTGTTTTGTAGCCATATGCTTACTAATGAATGTGTCAATCTGTGTTGCGCCTTTATTAAATTCTTGCATTGTGATTGCCAAATCTGTAATGAACTTAGCCTTTCTGAATTTTCTAAAGGCTTCATGCTTACTTTGTCTGTAATGCTCATAGTAACTACATTGAATAGACATCTAGTGATAATTTTCGCTTTATATTTGGGGTTTATTTGCGTCCGGTTGATTGGAAACTGATAGATTAGTCCGACGGAGAGCTCTTCGTGGAATATCGGTGTAAAAGTATTCAATTACGGATAAATATATATACATGTTTGGGTATTCTTTTTTTTAGGGTCAACGCTAGATGCCGGACCGTACTGTGTCTGATTATGTAAATTTTAAGTATAATTCATAGTTTTTTTCTAGATTTGGTTAAAAGGTAAGTTGATTACTGGTGGTTTATTTTGTAGATATATTGTATCTGATGTATTATTGATTGATGTATTGGGAATATTTCCTGAAAGAATTGTATTTAGTTCTTCGAGTTGGCGCACCATAATTTTTATGTTAGATACTTACGAAAATTTAATTATTATTATAAAATGTATGCTATTTTCCAGTGGGTATATTAAATAAGTGGTGTTAAACGATCGTAAGTCGTTTCGTTAATCCTGTGATCTACGATCAACTTCCTAACCAGTCCTTTGTCAGTGTGGACTTAGTTTACCATTTTATTTTAGTTGTCTCTTTTGTCCTGTGTGGCCGTAGCCCTTTTCTTGATAGAGGGGCGATATAAAATTAAATCAAGTGGTGCCCTTTTTAAATTCTATGTATATCTTTTCTCCTGCCAAAACGCCCATGCATCCAAGTGCTTAACCGACCGACTGAGCTTCCGGCTAATTCCTTAATCTATGCTACAGCACTTTAGCCACAATTTCTACGATTATCCCTTTGTGCACGTAACAAATTCTATTGCGGACAAGTATAGTAGATATTCACTTAAACAACCAGTTTGTTAATGAAAGAATTCTTATGAAAATACGTAATTCCTGGTTCGAAACTGACTTAAAAATCTGTTATATAAAAAGAGGAATTTTTTTATATTTTTAATGAATTTGAATATGTGTGTATTTCTAAAACCAAACAAATGGTCTTATTTTTAGCGCATTATGATAGAATTAGAGAATAAATTAAAATGTCACTATGGTTTACTTCAAGGAATTTAAAACAGCTCCAAATCAGTCGTTTTCCTTCACATACAGGAATTGATAATAGGAGTAATATATTTTTAATGTGAATTAACTTCAATGAAATTATTGCACAAAAATATAAAATTAATTAATCTATGATATAATTGTTTTAATTTCATTATTTTCCATTTTAATTCAAAACTACTAGCCAAAGCGGAATATTTTTAAAATCTTCTTATCAAGGATGTAACTAAAATTAAAAAACGTCTTAATTGATAAAATAAAAACACTTTATTTGGCATATAATTTCCCATTAATTATGATTTAAATATAAAAAAGTACCACTAAAAATCGAATTAAAATCAAAGTAGAGGTTTTTCAATCAAAAATAAAAAAATGTTTTTGAATTTACCAAATTCATTTTCTTTGTTAAACGATAAAAATGGAAATTAAATTTAATCAATCGATTTGTTTCTGCCTTTTATATATATTATTTATTATTATTAGTATTACAACAGAGTTAACGATTTAACTAAAAGTAAACACGAAGCACATATAACAAACTTATACTATCTAATCATAGTTTAATAATTAATATAAAATCTTCATTTTCAATAGAAGCCTGCATTCTTCGACGCATGCTGCCCGTTAAAATTTGTCAAAGGTTTCCAAAACGAAAACTTTCCCAAACCCTACGAACATGTAACATTAAAGCATCAACAGTCCTTTCACGAATGCCATTGTAGTTATAATCGTACCATATCGACCCAAAGGTTCTCGATTGGATCTAAATCTGGAGATTTACTGGGCCAACGCAGCAATTTTATATTGCCAGCATTATCTGCGAACCAATTCATAACCCGTCGTGTAGTATGAAAACCGAAATTGTCTTGGACAAAAGTGATCGGTCCATCACTTTCTTCTTCCGGGTATAAGATATGAATTGAAGGTAAAAATCGAATGGAGCTAAATGCTGGCGGAGTAACTTTTCAGGTCCAGGGCTGCTCATCCATCCCTATACACTTGTGGACACACGCCCTCTTTTGCTAACCGCATAACGTATCTTTGATTATACCTTTGGTTATCGGGGCGGCGTAAAGTGACTGGAGCATCTTGCATCTTCATAAGAGAAAATCACCGTCGACCAATCGCTGTCCAAATTATTATGACATAAATCCAAAAGCACTACAGCATGCTCTGGCCGGTTTTCTTGAATGAATTCTATTTTCATGTAAACGTCTCGATATGATCTTTTCATTGCAACGGCTTTGCAATCGCTCCTTAACTTGAACGCAGTTAGTGAAGAGTGCATCATTTATTAAGTTTACTATTTCTTGATCCTGTTGTGGGGTGGTCACACGTGCCCTTCCAAGACGTGATCTTTCGCCGCCTTCTTCATATCGATCTTCTTACTTGTCTCTACAAATAAAACTAATCTTACACAAATCCGGTTAAAAAACGTGCAAAAAATGCAAGCAAAAATAATATGATCAAACTATGTAGTATACATACGTAATAAAATTACGTACCGATAGGTTACATCGACGGTACACTTCACTTATTAAAAGTCCACTATTCCATAAACCAACAATAATTCCTCTTTGCTGTAACGAACGTCGCCTTAAGCGATGGGGCATTTTTCTTATTAAGATAAAGCTTCACAATATAGTTACGACAAAGTCAAGACGGGTTATAACTGAATATTTAATAATTATGTGTTCTCCTATTTATACCTTATTTTCACAAAGCAATTTTAAATTCTGTTGGTATTTGTAGTAACATGTAATTACTTGCAGTAACATGTAATTAATTGAATGGTATTACAAATTAATTGATTCCCGACTTAACCTTTATGAGATAATTGTAATTATTCTAAAAATAAAATATGGCAAATATACCAGAATAATAGGAAAATACATTTTTATACTTTCTACATTGATTGATTTTGATTACATCCTAGATAATTTCATAAGATAAATACTTGAATTGAATTGAAAAATGTTATATAATTGCTAAAAAAACTGGTTATTTGGCATAAAATTTCCCATAGGTATAGTGGTATTATTTAATTTATACACATCCCAAATGTTTTCTAAGGAACTGAAAACGTTAAAAGTGTCAATTTATGTTTTTTAGGAAATCTCAAAGATTTATAATGCCCACTTACGAGAAATTGAATCCCAAAACTTGTATAAAAAAAACAAATTTTTTCGTATTGTAATTTAACGAATCCCTTTCAATTTATTTATTGACTATATCTCGCCCTGAGGGGGTTTGGACCTACTTTGTGCAACAAAAGAATAGAAAATCTACCTAACCAGTTTTGCATTTAAAGGGACGCACAGAATTTATGTGCATTTTAAAACTACTTCGAGGATGGGCCTTTCGATTGACGCCCGGTGTATGTAGCTTGTAAAGATTCAAGCATCATACACTGATCCTGAAATTATTTATCTTAATTCATGCTTTTTCCCTAATAAATATTTGCATTCATTTAAAGAATTTCTTTCGTCGTACAATATCGTTTTAAGATTTCTACGCAAAATTTTCCCCCACAATACCACTTTCAATGCTTTCACCAGTCACCATAATATATATATATATATATATATATATATATATATATATATATATATATATATATATATATACGTGGCGCGCCGCTAAATTAACACGTTTCTTTCCGTTCCCTTTTGAGGTCAGACCTTTACTTCTATTTGTCCACCACCCCTGTCTAAACCCCTGTCTTTTCCTGATTATAATTACCAGACTATTATCCGCCCGCTTATATTCTACCACGACACATTATTAGTCAATCCCGTCTGCAAAATAGCAGCACATTACATTCTACGTATTTACTCGGCGTGTGCCCAAAGTAAAACCAACACATACTAGTATACTAAAAATTATCAACTTTCTAACTTTGTATCGCAACCCCAACAGACACGGAGCCAAGACCTTGGAACAAGAGTAACATATAGAAAGAATTTTTTAAGCCAAAAACATTTTGATAATCGTTGTATTTCATTATTTATCATTAGAGTTTAAAATATTTAAATTGTAGATATAGAACATAAACATGGTATGAGAAAAGTAGTTCTTTGTCAATAATACAGGTTAAATGGGAATCCTATCCATCCTCGATTTTTTTTAAATAATTGTGGACCTGAACAGCCTAAGTTTATCCTAACGTGCTAAAACACTAAGGGGGATAGATAGGGGATGTTTAATTGTCAAGAGATGCCTATGAACGGCTACCTAAAATTTTCTCATGTCATACGTGAGGAAAGCAGAAGCTAACGAGATTGTTCTATAGTTTAGGATCTGTGTAAAGGAATGTGGTTCACACCCATTTGGTAGGATAGGTGGAAATTTGTACTGCATACTTACGAAGTGAACAATCAAACCATAGGTGGAAGGCATGCATACTCTATGCTGCCCGGTGCAATTCCACCACCTTTGCCATGGGCTCCTTAATATTGGTGCTCCAATGTTCTGATCTCAGTAAGGGCCGCCGGTCACTTTCACGTTTATTCCTTACGTACTCTCTAACACGCACTAGCCAAGCGTGGCGTTTTAACGGCTAAACCCTTAAAATGACGAGTTCTAAAACAGACGCTATATCCCAGGTGAGTAGGGCGAGACGCCCACACTCTCACATCGATTCGTCGATCCGTCCCAACGATTCGGAGGGGGGGGGGTATAAAAATTCGTCAATGCCAAAATCAAAACTAAGAAGAGCAATATTTTTTTTATGATTGTGGACCTGAACAGGCTAAATAAGGCCTATCGTGCTAAAGCACTCAGGAACACTTAGGAGGATGGATAGAGGGATAATGAATTGCCAATAGATGCCTATGAACAGCTACCTTAAATTTTCTCATATCATAAGTGAGAGGAAAACAGGAACTAGGGAGATCATTCCAGAGTTTAGAAACCGTGTAGAAAAATGTAGATTGCGCCCGTTTGGTACGACAAGTGGAGATTTGTACTGCATACTGATGATGTGAATGAGCGAACCGAGTGTTTCTCGCAAAGATAGCCTGAGATGGTATCAAAGAATGTAATTCACCAGCACAATAGCCGTTGTAATAACGATAATACAAAGAAAGAACTGAAACCATCCTTCTATGCTCAAGGGACTGTATGTGAGAAGTTAAAGACGGGTCATTTATAAGCCTAATCGCTCTCTTTTGAATACGATCAACGATATCGAGAGCGTATTGGGGAGCACTAACCCAAAGGTGAGAATTATATTCCAGATGAGGCCGAATTTGGGCCTTCTACAGCAGAAGGAGTTGTCGAGAGGTAAAGTACTGCTTAGATCTGTACAAAAAGCCTATTTTACGAGCAGCTGTTTTGGTAGCTGACAGAAGATGGTCAACCCATGAGAGATTTGAAGATACAGTCATACCCAACAGAGTAATAGAGTCTGAAAACTTAAGAACTGAGCCATTCATACTTACAACAGGAAATGATCGATCTTTTTTGGCGGACACAAGACAACACTGAGTTTTGTCAGCATTAAATTTAACTAGATCATTGCTTCCCCATTCGAGAATACGTTGAATGTCTTTGTTGACTGAATTTGCATTTCAGCTTTAATTTGTTTATTTGAAGAGTGGATTATCACTATGAGTAGACTGAGATGAACTACAGTGAAGAGTGCTATCGTCAGCAAAGCAATGGATGGGGTTAGTTGTTGAAGAAATAAGGTCGTTTATGTACAGCAGAAAAAGTGTAGGCGCTATAACGGATCCCTGTGGTACGCCAGCGTTAATGCTAACTTCTTTTGAAAAAAAGCCATCAACTACGACACGTATTCGTCTTTTATCAAGGAAACTAGAAACCCAGTTGATGAGCGTATCATTTAACCCAAACCAGGTGAGTTTGGCAAGTAAACACTTATGCCAAACTTGGTCAAATGCCTTTGAGATATCTAAAGCGACTACAACTGTTTCACCGGGCTGCTCTACTGTATTGTTCCAAACTAGGGTCACATATGAAAGAAGATCGCCTGTTGAACGACTTTGCCTAAACCCATATTGGTGGTCACTAAGGAGTTTGTTAGTTTCAAGGAACGTGAGCAGTTGCTGATTGATGGCTTTTTCCATGATTTTAGACAAAATGGAAGTGATGGCAATTGGTCTGTAATTTGAGGGATCGGTTTTATCACCTTTTTTGGGAATAGGTTGAACATTTGCTAACTTCCATGATAAAGGGAATTCCCCAGAGGATATAGAGGTCGTATAGAGCTTAGATAGGACTGGTACTAGTTCGGGGGAACATTTCTTTAAGACAATAGCTGGTATACCGTCTGGGCCAGTCGCCTTATTGAGATCAAGCCTACTGATGATCGATTCCAAGAGCTTGTACCGAAAATGAATTGGTTTCATAACGTATGAAGAAGAGTTGACTAGGGGCACATCTTTTCCAGAATCATTCAGACCCGAGTTTGATGCAAACAAATCCACAAAAACGTTGGCTTTGTCTACAGAATCAGCAACTACCGATCCGTCAATAGATGTCAGGGGGGGAAATGACGATGTTCGAAAGTTTTTACTAATGGCTTTTGCTAAAGACCAAAATGTAGCTAGTTCATTGCATTTTCGTTGTTCGAACAACTTTTTAGTTTTAGTGATGACACTTTTGCAGATATTTCTAGCACCAACGTATTCTACACGACTGTCAACCGATTTATTAGATTTCCATTTAATGTAACATTTATTTTTTAAAGATATTGCATCAGAACAAGCCTAATTGAATCAGGGTTGGGAACGTGAATGACCTACACGGTACTGTTTTTTCGGAATGTATAACTCCATTCCCATGAGGATGACTTCAGATACTGAAAGAGCGATGTCCCAAGAAGAGGACGATTTAAAACAATATTCACGCCATGGAAAGGTTGCAAAGAAATCCCGTAAATCACTCCATCGAGCTGACTTAAAACACCACAAGGTTCTATCGGTTTTGCGAACAACAGTGGAATTAGGTACAGTAGAATATCTGCCAGGAATAAAATTCTGCCTCATGTGGATGCCCGGGAGGGTAGGACTCAAACGGCCTTGGTCATCGCAAGTACCAACATCCGGATTCATAACTGCAACATACGTGGTATCAGGTCAAACCTTAATGCTGTTCACCAACACCTTGAACAAGTGCAACCGGACATTCCGTTTCTATCAGAAACATAAGTCTCCCCTGTAAGCACTGATTCGCCTGACCTGTAATTTCCCAGATACAACATCCACTCTAACTTTCGCCTTAAATGCGGAGTATGTGCCTTATACCAAGGATAACGTAGGTTGTAAGGAATGTCCACTTTGGAAAACAACAAATTTGACGCGATTTTGTTCAAACACTCTGGGCCCCAAGTTGTAAAATTCTACTGTTGTTTGTATAGGTCTTCCAATGATAATAACTTCCAAGATATGTTTAATTACCTTAGTCTGAAAATGGACTACCTCTTTTCACAGTTTCCATCTTGCGATATTTCAAATTTTGGGAGATTTTAATGCCCACAACTCCAACCAGCATGCCTGACATCTCTAACCACAGTCCACATCTCCTAGCCCTATTCCTTACAACTAACTTACTTGTCTATAAAACAAGAGTCCTTTCCTCACTGGGTCAATCAGACCACTACCTAATCGAAATAACTTCCTCTGTACTCAATCCCACTATTACTCGAGAAACAAATAGAACTATGTGGTATTTGAAATCAGCTAACTGGAGTAAACTGCGAGATTTTTGCAACCTTCGCCTGCGTGAGTATTGCTTTAAACGGTCCTCCTCTTTAAACATTGATCTTTCAATAACTGAAGTTATCTTTATGGATATGGAGTTATACATTCCACAAAAAACATAATCGTGTAGGTCATGCCCATTCCCAATCCTGCTTTAATAGGGCTTGCAACGATGCGTTATCGCAAAAGCATAAACCCTATACCAAATGGAAATCAAATCACGTCGACTATATTGCCGCAAGGATTAGTTGCAAAAGCATCATCACCAAGGCCAAAAAGATGTTTGAAGAATGTAAATGCAAAGAATTAGTCTCATGTCCTTTGGGTGGTCGTAAATTTTGGTCATTCGCTAAAGCCATCAGTAAAAACTTTGGTACATCTTCCTTTCCTTCCACGACGTCTCGCGACGGAGCTATAGTAGCTGACCATGCTGAAAAAGTCAACCTCTTTGTCAATCACTTTGCATCAAATTCATGTCTCAATGATTCTGGTAAAATGTGGCGTTGCCCAAAGCTACCCCATACGCTATTAAACCAATCCACTTTCGTTACAAGCAATTAACAATAAATTTGACTCAAACAAGGCGACTGGCCCTGACGGTATTCCAGCTATTCTCCTTAAAAAATGCTATCCCGAGCTAGTACCTATATTATACAAACTCTTTTCCATCTCCATGTCATCTGGAGAGTTTCCCTCATAGTGGGAGTTTGCAAATGTCCAAGCTATTCCTAAAAAGAGCGACAAAACCGATCCCTCAAACTATCGACCATTAGCTATCACTTACATTCTGTCGAAAATCATGAAGACAGCCATCAACCACCAACTACTTTCGTTCTTCGAGTTTAATAAGCTCTTAAACGACGACCAGTATGGGTTCAGACAGAGTCGTTCAACGGGTGATCTTCTTTCATATGTCACCCAACTTTGGAATAACACATTAGAGAGGTCCGGTAAAACAGTCGTAGTAGCTTTAGATATTGAAAGGCTTTTGACTAGGTTTGGCACAAGTGCCTACTTGTCAAGCTCACTTCGTTCGGCTTATCCGATACGCTCATCAATTGGATATCCAGCTTTCTTGACAAAAGACGTATACGCGTTGTCGTCGATGACTTATTTTCGAAAGAAACTACTATTAACGTGGGAGTACCCCACACTTTTTCTGCCATACATAAATGACCTCATTTCCTCAACAACTAACCCGATCCATTGCTTTGCAGACGACAGCACTCTACATTGTAGTTCTTCTGTTTTCCCACAACAATAAGTCTAGTCAGGACGTCAAGGTGAAATGGCAGCTTCGATCAACAGTGACTTAAAACGTGTCCTTCAATGGGGAAGGAATAATCTAATGACGTTCAACGCCGACAAAACGCAGTGTTTCCTTGTGTCCGCCAAGAAAGACCGACCATTTCCTTCAAACTCTATTTCTATGTTAGGGATGTCCGTATCATCAAACCATTCATAGGTTGACCACCTTTTTTTTAGCCAGCAAAACAACTGCCCGTACACTGGGCTTTCTATACAGATCTAAACAGTAGTTCACAGCGCAACAACTCCTGTTACTGTATAAGGCTCATATTCGACCTCATCTGGAATACGATTCCCACCTCTGGGTCAGTAATACCCCCGATATGGTAAACCGCATCCAAAAAAAAACTATAGGCTTATAAATGACCCGTCTCTGACTTCTGACCTACAGCCTCTTAAGCATAGAAAAATAGTTTCTGTTCTTTCCTTGTTCAATGGCTATTACCATGGCAAGTGTGCCTCCGAAATACACTCCTTAATATCTTCGCAGGCCATCTTCGCCAGGAACTCTTGGTTTGCCCATTCACACCATAATTACGCACTCAAAATTCTATCGTGTCACGCTAAACTTTGACTTAAATCAATTTAAGGTAGCCATTCATAAACATTTGCGGCAGCCAAACAATATCCCCAAACCCTCATAGTGTTCCTGAGTGCTTTAGCACTTTAGACAAATCTTAGCCAGTTATATAAAATACTATAGGTAAAAAAAACCGGTTATTTCTAGGAAAGGAGGTCAGAGATGGCAATAAAGAATGTAATTCAGCAGCAGAATGGCCACTGTAATACCGATAGTACAAAGAAAGGAATGAAGGATTCTTCTAGACAATTCCTCAGAAGTTAAGGACGGGTCATTTATAAACCGAATCTCGCATGTATATATATATATATATATATATATATATATATATATATATATATATATATATATATATATATATATATATATATATATATATATATATATATATATATATATATGCTTTCATGTAAGTTTAGTTGCACGTCATTAATTTATGTAAGTTGTCCAAATGCCTTAGATTGTTTCTTTCTCCTTTTGGGTCATAGCGACATACGATATAGTAGCATGGTAATTTGTTTGAACTAACTACAGAAATTTATAAAGTGCATCGGTTGTCTTGTGGAATTGCCTGTATGTGTATGCGTGTGCAGGTGTGCATGTAGGGGTGGGTGTGGGTCTGACATGGACGTCAGTGTGGGTGTGGGTGTAGGTGTGGGTGAGCCTGTGGGTTTTTTTTTGTCTTTGCTTATCTTTATTACAGCATGCTCTATTACATATTGTAGTATTGTATACGCATTTTAATCTAAATTTATACTAGACTAGAATTAACTTTAAATGTTTATCATCACTTTGTACGTTTGTAGTAGTATTCCGTACATAACTACGTTAAACAAAAAATATATATAAAAAGAAATATTAAAACTAATAACAAGATGGAAAATGTTTGAAACATTCTACAACTAAACAATAAACTTTAACTAAACAAGGTACTAACTAATATACATGTATAATGACAGAAACTGCATTAATTATTGTAAATAATCAAAATTAATCGATTTAACAAAATTATAAAAGGCGTTTGAAAATTAATTTAAAAGTACATGTTTTTGAGCTGGCCAATCACCAACTTTCATTAATACAGTGTTTCTTAATAATAATCTAGAACTAGACAACTTAGAACACTCAAATATTAGGTGATCCACGGATTGATTGCCATTGCCACATGCACAGTTAGGACTGTTAATTAGTTGAAATCTATATAGATAAGATTATAGTTTGCCATAACCACTAATTAACGATGTTATTGTTTGGTTTAAAATGGAATTTGTATTTTTAGTCTATTAGTTACACTAGGAAGGAATTCTTTTGTAATTAAACCTTTCACACTACTATCCCATAGGTTTTGCCATTTTGTGTGCGTGTTTGGATGTTGGGTGTGGATGATGATGTGAATGTGGGTGTGAGTATCGTTGTGGGTGGGGTGTGAATGGGGTGTGTGTGTGTGTGGGTGTGGGTGAGGATGTGAGTGTGGGTGTCGTGTGGTGTGGGACGCACAAAAAATTAAATGCAGGCTGTACGTAAATCGTGAATAATTACTTCTTTCCTTATAAGTATATTTGTAATAATTTAATCCGATGGTTGAAAAAATCGACAGTTCAATTTTTTTATAAATAATTGCGTTGAGCGGTTGCAAAAGATTTTGTATAGATTAGACTGTCTTATCTAGTTCTTTCAATTATATTGCAACGTTGCAGTAATACATTTTCTTGTGAAGGTTCTTAACAATTGATCACGCTACAGCCACCCAAACTCGAACCGCCAATATTTTACTTAAATGGTAAAATTTACGGTATTGATATATATATATATATATATATATATATATATATATATATATATATATATATATATATATAAATGTGTTCTACAAATGGACAATACAAATTGGATCAGTCAGCAAAACGATGTATACTCTGTGCACTCCCACCATCCAAGCATATACTGTTATGTGTATGTGGTCTTCATTGTTCAAATCTTCTAAGCAACTGGCCATCGTCATAGTATCAAATATTTAGCATAGTAATTGGTACATCCATGAAATGTAGATTTTTACAAATTTTAACAAATGAAAAAATCAATAAAAAATAAGTGAAGAAATATGAAATCGTGTATTGTTTTTACGAATGTTTTCAGATTTCAAATGTTTTCAAAATTATAATCAATTACTGTAGAGGATAACGGTAATTGTTATCGAACGTTTAAAGTAAAAATAATAAAAAATACACGGTCATGCCCAACGGATAAGTATCTTAATTATGAAAAGTTTGCATTCCCATAAGTGCATATCAGGTTCTATGTATTCGAGCTGCTAGAGCTAACTAATTCGTTCCTTCAACTGATTTTATCTTTTTAAGCTAACATGCTAAATCTCTAAACACACCTAGACGCTAAATCATCGTAACCTACACAGTCACGTTTTTCTATATTACTAACACCTTAAGCATACTTTTCATGAATATCTACTAATGTGACATCTAGATTACACTCTATGAAGTGTAAGTTTCCTGATCAAATTATAGAATACGTAGTCGTTTTTCTATCACATTTTGATAGTAATATCAATGTGGTCGCTGTCGATGATAGTGCATGCGAGGTTACAACCACAGTAGTGCGTGTACAGGTGTGTGTGTGTGTGGGTGTGTATGTCTGTGTGTGTTGTGTCTCGTGTGTGTAGTGTGTGTGTGTGTGTGTGTGTGTGTGTGTGTGTGTTGTGTCTGTGTGTGTGTGTGTGTGTGTGCGTGCGTGCGTGTGTGTGTGTGGTGCGTGCGTCGTGTGTACGTGTCGTACGTACGTGCTGCTGCATGCGACGTGCTGCGCGCTGTGTGTGGATTTGTGAGTGTATCCTAATACGCGTGTGTTTGGATGAGCGTGTGAGTGTGGTTGGATGTGCGCGGGTGATTGTGCACGTGTGTTTACGTGAGCATGTGCTCGTGTGCGAGTGTAATCGTGTGCGAGTGTACGTTTATGTGAGGGCGTGCGCGCGCGTGTGTGTGTGTGTGTGTGTGTGCGTACGTGCGTATTTGCTTGCGACCGTGCATGTTTGCGTGCGTGGGTGCTTGCGTGCCTGCGCGGTGAAGGAGTGTTTATTAGGTGCCGCGTTTGGTGTTTATCTAATATGTCTGAAACAGCTGTATATTTTAAAGATAAAATTACTAACATATAAACCCTATACGTATCGATTAATTATGTTCTATGCAATTTTTTTATGCCTTGCGTAATTTAGGGCAAATAATAATAATGTTGAATTTAAGCGTTAGCTTTTTCAATATGTGAATAAAGATTAATGTTATAATAAAATGTGTAAAAATATTTTTTAGGGATGATTTCATTTTGCATAGCTTTTCTTTATAAAGCTTTTAATACAAAACGAAATAAGTCAAAAAATTAATTAAATGGGATTGAACATGGTTGAACTGTGTTATCGATATTTTATAGAAGCGGGCGGTTGTGGAATTTTTTTTACGTTAGCATCTACATATCTATTAATATCGATTAATCGATTAATATCGACTATTTTCGTTGTGAACGATTTAAAAAGGAAGTTACATAATTGTTTAAAAAAAACTATTATTAAAATTATTTTATTTCTTTTAATTTGCACTTTGTAGGTTGGAAAGTTGTTTTATACCAGATATTTTTTGTTATGAGTACCTAACCCTGTTAAAACTTTTCATCACATAAAAATATAAAACTAAATATTGATTATGTTTCACTTGGTCAAAACTATCATCAAGATTGCGATTTCTTATGGATGCCATATTTGATTTGGGATTGGCAATAGACACGTATTTTTAACTTTTCAGATATGGGCTAACATACAAAGTATTGTAAAAATTAATCTTACAAAAATTTTCTTTATCCGATTCATCATGCTAATTACGATTATTTATATAGTTTAGGTGAAGAAACACCTGTATGTAGTACGATTTGCCTAATATAGCGTTTCTTATTAGGTACATAGCAATTACATCTTAGCGGACATCACCTTTCTCTATCCTTTTTCTTTCGATTCATCGGGCCAACATTTTCAATTTTCAAATGACCCATTTAACTAATACAAATAGAATTTCAACGGTGATTGTCATTTTAAATTAATAATAATCCACTTTTATTTTGTTTCAGACTGAACCATGAGATGATGTTCAGAAATAAATTTAATTAATTAGTTTATAACCGTTGTTTGTTGCTATGGTTCTTATAATTGGTTTCGTAAACATACTTGTCACATAATTTTTTTGAAGTTATGTATAACGTTTATTAAAACGCTTGCTTATTAAAAGTTTTGAGAATTCTTTAGGAAAGCTACATACATCCTCTTATTATTTAGTCTCTGGATAGCTTTCCGTTTATAATATGGAACAAACATCGACCCAATCAATAGTATCACAATTCCCTACCATGTCATTCCAAATTTATTTTTCATCCGTTTTGTTGTACAAATGAGATTATT
This sequence comes from Vesta saturnalis, assembly GCA_036346205.1. Taxonomy (NCBI): domain Eukaryota; kingdom Metazoa; phylum Arthropoda; class Insecta; order Coleoptera; family Lampyridae; genus Vesta; species Vesta saturnalis. The sequence goes on along the minus strand of JARFJB010001896.1, from coordinate 1,245,104 downwards.
TCACAAGAAGAAACTAAAATTACTTCATTATCTGAATAAATATCCCAAATTTGCCCGCCAAGTGAAATAGTGAAAGAAAATATGTCTTCATAGGTAGAAAATAAAATAATAAGTGTACTATCATAACTCTGATAATACAATAATTAGAATTAATTATGTAGTACATTGTAATATTAACGCGTTCAAAACATTTGAAGTCGCTAATAATCTGGGATTACGGGAAAGGGAAATATATACAAAATATAAGTTTTGCTCTTCTGAAAGTTTTTGAAAGATTATACCTTATTCAATATGCAAAACGTTTAAATGTTTGCTTAAAGTATGGTCAGTTGTTTATGCAAGTTAATTCTTATTAATTTAACAATTTTAATTTTATGTTTATTGATAGTTCCGCTTTAATCTTTATTGGTAAGGGACGTGATCACCTCGTAAACGTTTTATTTTCGTTAAATAAGGAAAAAGTGATAAACACCTAAACGAGAATTGATAACCGCTGAACAGTATGGTTATATAAAATACTTTCAATATATAAAAATGTTTAATATTCGCAAATAAATTAACTAAATAAATTATCAGTGAAAATGCATTCAATGGACCAGGTTTCTTTTACAGTAAAAGGAAGTATCCTCTAACATACATGCCGTACCATTAACTAATCAACACATAAATCAACTGTATCCAATCCAACAATTGAGTAAACCTGTTGTAATGGACACAAACAACTACTATAGTAGCGCCGTCGACTCGAGAATGGGGATGTAATTATTACTGTGAAATGCATCTGGTGAGATAAATAAAGTCGGACCGGCGAGAGGTGTCTTATGACTCATCTTTTAGTAAAGCATGGTTTCAGATTTTGAAAACGTATGTCGTTATTGGTTCATATAGTTAGTAATTTTGAATACCAACAAAACATCGTCAATGTTTCTAGGTTATTTTCAAATTTAAATCGCGCTGTCAAATTTAAATAAAATTATTGTTCGAATATCTCGATTTAGTATCCTAAAGGTCTTAAAATCCCCATCCACCCTGTATAAATAAAGCCGAATTTCGTTTAAGGTCTGTTCGCACTGTAAACGATTATCAGAACCGAGACCGGGCAACAAAATTTCGTTTTGGATCTGCTTTACAAATTAATTATACCAATAACTTTCAATAAGAAACGAATAGCAGTAGGAAGTGCCCGAATGAAGTGCGAAAAGTTTGGTTAATTGCGGAGAATCTTTTAGCCGACAGATCTCACTGCGTCAAAATGTCAAGACTGTAATTTAGTTATCAAGATATATATATATATATATATATATATATATATATATATATATATATATTATATGTTATATATATATATATATAACGAGTGTAAACCTAATACAGCTACAGAGGTATATTAAATATAATAATTCTTACAATGCTATAAAGTAGCTAAGATTCTAATTTTTGCTGTAAATTCAAATATTGACATCTTATAATTAAAAGTCATCACTAGCTCATTTCCTTTTAGCATGAAAATACACTTTGCCACAGTTCTCCAGTTACTTCGTTTAATGAATCCTTCCATAGCGATAAAACATTCTCGTCCCTGAAGCCCTGTCTTCCAACGTTTTGTTGTAATACTGTTTACAATTTGCCCATATTATATCGATAGGGTTGAATTGGCAGTGATACGGAGGTAAACGTAAAACTTGTTGTCCCCATTGATGAGTGATTTCAATCAATTGCATATATTTTTGGAACTTGTAAATCGTTGGAAATTTGTAATAATTCCACTTTCAGCATATCATTCGAATGAGGACTGTTGTGTTTTCTTAAAATTGAAGACCTTCTCTTCCAATTACTTGAAGGTAGTTTTTCTACTAAAGTAGAATGATAACTGGCATTGTCAAGAATTATCAAACTTTAAAAGTTTGCTTAAAGTATGGTCGGTAGTTTCTGCAAGTTAATTCTTATTAATTTAACAATTTTAATTTTATGTTTATTGATAGTTCCGCTTTAATCTTTATTGGTAAGGGACGTGGGATCACCTCGTAAACGTTTTATTTTCGTTAAATAAGGAAAAAGTGATAAACACCTAAACGAGAATTGATAACCGCTGAACAGTATGGTTATATAAAATACTTTCAATATATAAAAATGTTTAATATTCGCAAATAAATTAACTAAATAAATTATCAGTGAAAATGCATTCAATGGACCAGGTTTCTTTTTACAGTAAAAAGGAAGTATCCTCTAACATACATGCCGTGCCACCCTTAACTAATCAACACATAAATCAACTGTATCCAACCCAACAATTAAGTCAACCTGTTGTAATGAACACAAACAACTACTATAGTAGCGCCGTCGACTCGAGAATGGGGATGTAATTATTACTGTGAAATGCATCTGTTTCCTTTATCTTAGTGCGAAGTTCCCACTTAAAGAAAGACGGGTTATAATTTATACGTCTGCTATATATTTTAAATGCAGGATTTAAAACGTATGTCAAAGCGGATGACGCTGTTAGATGTCTTCTTGGCTATTTAACCTCAAATTATTCTTCGTGTTTCGTTTCGTATAATCGCATCGTGTTTTGAAGTTATAATAATTTATCTTTCGCTTCGTAATTTATTAGTTTCCATTGCATCTGTAAACAACAGCTTTTTCAATACTATTATTATTAATATTCACTATTACGAGGTAAGTTTATAATGCAAAATGTATTTCCAATAGATTGAATGCGTTTATTTATTTTGCAGCAAATAATGATGCTATTAAAAGGTAAATCTTTGAAAGCCAAACTCAAATAATGTTAATGAATATACTGTATTATTTCGAGATGGAACGCGATAACGAGGGGCCAAGTTTACCTTTAACTTCCATTATCCAGGTACGCAAATAATTTTCATTATTTAAATTTATATTTATGTAATATTATGTTGCAGCGAACTGCTCTCACATGCGGCATTTCTGAGAAAACCGTAACTCGGGCATAGGCAAGAATGGCTCTCGCTTTATAATCTGGGAAATCAGCGTCGCATTCACCGCAAAAACATAGGCTGCATTTGAAGTCGAAGTCAGAGGATATCGACGAACACGTGAAAGACGTTCTGAAACGAAAAATTTACACCATGCATGCAACTGGTAAATAATTCAGAAATTATTATTGAAATGGAGTTAATCACTGTTTAATTTTAGGCTCGCATATTACCATCGAAAAACTCCAAACTGAACTTAAAGAAAAAATATTTACCTTCAGTAAAACGAGTTTGAAACAATTGTTACACAAAATTGGTTTTGAATTCAAAGTTGACGATGGAAGAAGGCGTTTAATGGAGCATGTTCATATTGTTGGTGCTCGAGCAAAATTTTTACGAAAATATTTTGCTAATAAAGTTGTGAAATTAGTTACGATCCTGTTTTTTGGATGAGACGTGGATTTTTAGTCGAGGAAGCGCTTCGATTTGAAAAGCACAAAAACAAACCGCTAGGAGATGGAAACAGTAATTAAAATAGTCCGATTTGTTAAAAATATTTTTAACCGAACAAGTTTTATTTTTATCGCACTGAAGGATAACGAGGATGGTTATACCTAATTCATCATTGGTATTTTCCAGTAAAAGTAAGACAGCAGACTACCACGATAATATGAACGTTGATTTATTCAAAAATGGTTTCAAGAACAGCTTTTACCAAATTCAGAAAACCAAGTTTGATAATTCTTGACAATGCCAGTTATCATTCTACTTTAGTAGAAAAACTACCTTCAAGTAATTGGAAGAAGAAGGTCTTCAATTTTTAAGAAAACACAACATTCCTCATTCGAATGATATGCTGAAAGTGGAATTATTACAAATTTCCAACGATTTACAAGTTCCAAAATATATGCAATTGATGAAATCACTCATCAATGGGGACATCAAGTTTTACGTTTACCTCCGTATCACTGCCAATTCAACCCTATCGATATAATATGGGCAAATTGTAAACAGTATTACAACAAAAACGTTGGAAGACAGGGCTTCAGGGACGAGAATGTTTTATCGCTATGGAAGGATTCATTAAACGAAGTAACTGGAGAACTGTGGCAAAAGTGTATTTTTCATGCTAAAAGGAAATGAGCTAGTGATGACTTTTAATTATAAGATGTCCAATATTTGAATTTACAGCAAAATTAGAATCTTAGCTACTTTATAGCATTGTAAAGAATTATTATATTTAACATATACCTCTGTAGCTGTACTTAGGTTTACATTTTTATATATATATATATATATATATATATATATATATATATATATATATATATATATATATATGGCTTCGATAACTAAATTACAGTCTTGACACTTTTGACGCAGTGAGATCTGTCGGCTAAAAAGATTCTCCGCAATTAACCAAACTTTTCGCACTTCATTCGGGCACTTCCTACTGCTATTCGTTTCTTATTGAAAGTTATTGGTATAATTAATTTGTAAAGCAGATCCAAAACGAAATTTTGTTGCCCCGGTCTCGGTTCTGATAATCGTTTACAGTGCGAACAGACCTTAAACGAAATTCGGCTTTATTTATACAGGGTGGATGGGGATTTTAAGACCTTTAGGATACTAAATCCCGAGATATTCGAACAACAATTTTATTTAAATTTGACAGCGCGGCTTAAATTTGAAAATAACCTAGAAACATTGACAATGTTTGGTTGGTATTAAAAATTACGGCATACGTTTTTAAAATCTTAAACCATGCTTTACTAAAAGATGAGTCATAAGACACCTCTCGTCGGCCCGACTTTATTTATCTCACCATCAACAAGCAATCCGTTTACCAACACCTTGCTACGCAATAATAAAAACCAGATTCTATACAGAATATCGTCTACTAGCGATCCCTGGCAAAAAGCGAAACGTACAAAAGAAGAAAAATTACTGTAGAACCTAAATCCTCAACTATACAATTAACTAACACTTGATAATAATACTGAACAAACCGCAAACACAAGCAACTTTGGAATCAACATACCAAAACCACAACCCATTTTTTATAAGATGTAGTAGAATTTCCTAACATGGTAAAAGCATTAGGAAACATTATAGAAGAAGAACAATACATAACAAAAAACATGGCAAATAACACAATAAAAATTGTGGTTACATACATGAGGAACAACAATATTGTGCATCAAACTTACCAACCAAAAGAAGAGCGGGCCTACAGGGTTATCATTAAATATCTACACCACACAGTTGATACTAACGGTACTGGAGAAGAACTGACTACTAAAGGACACAAGGTAAGAAATATAATTAGTGGTAGACAAAGGAAACAAAGGAACCGTTAAGCATGTTTTTGGTTGATCTTGAACCCGCAAGCAATAATAAGGATGTATACAATATCTACAAACTCCAAAATAAAATAAAACAAATAGGGTCGCCAAGAACAGATAAAGGCTTCATACAATATATGAGATAATGGCGCTCAGTAACATAAAGGCCAAATCAAACTGTTCCTTAAGGGTGGACAGTACATCCGTTCCATAGCACTGCAAAATGCTTGACTTTATTGCACGAAATCTAGATTTTTGTTGAAGATGAAGGATGGGTCAAAGATTCCCTTGAAAGGTGAATGCTTTAGCAAGGCAATAACGCCTGCTTTTTTTATAAATTTTTGGAAATGACGTTTTTTAAGAAGAAGCGTGAAAGACTGGCAGAATGCAAAATGAAAAATAATAAAGAAAACAAATTTTCCTGGCGTTACTGCCTAGATATTAACGCTATCAACTTATTTTTGGGAATTGTCCTAAACGCATTTATAGATAAGTTACCATGGAAAAACGACTCAAATTTTGGCACCGCACTGTGATAAATTTGTGTTGATGGTAGGCAACGCATCTAATGCACTTCAGTTCATTATTATTGTGGCAGTCGGTTATAAATGATCATTAGCCTGCTATGGTTTTGTAGCAAGTAGCAATAGAAACTTTTCATTGTTGTCGAGAATCATTTGCATAAATTCTAGTTTACTTTTTTAAACACTTATCTTTTTTGGGTTTTTTTATTGGTGTATTTTAAATTTTACAATCTAAACGTTTCGATAACACTTACAGTTATCTTCGTCAGTAGTAATATTTGTTAAAATTTGTAAAAGATGTAAACAATTTTGTCAAAGTTGAAAAATTAAAACATAAACATCAGCCTGCTATTAATATAACAGTTTGAGGAACGTATAAAGCCAACTATAAAATTGAAGTTTTTCACAACTTTATACTTACATCATAACTCGATTAAATTGTTTTTTGGCTGACAAATTTCATTGTTAGCTTTCGCCGTAGAGAGTGTTCTGATTTGTCATCTTTAAGGCAGTTTAACAATATTTAATTTTTAATGACCTAGTTATTCTTTACTAAAATTTAATTTTATAGTTGGCTTTATACGTTCCTCAATCTGTTATATTAATAGCAGGCTGATGTTTATGTTTTAATTTTTCAACTTTTACAAAATTGTTTACATCTTTGACAAATTTTAACAAATATTACTGCTGACGAAGATATCTGTAAGTGTTATCGAAACATTTAGATTGTAAAATTTAAAATACACCAATAAAAAAAATCCAAAAAAGATAAATATTTTATTATGAGTGATAATGGTGAAAGTTTACATTTTCATACTTTTTTAAACGTTTATTGTAGTAAATGCATATAGGAAACTTCGGCCGATCCGTATATTTACTGCAGCGGAAGTTCAAGAAGAAATCGCTCACTTAAATACCAAAAAGGCACTAGGGATGGACAAAATGATAAAAGAACTCCCAAGGAATGGATGCAATCCTACGTCTTAACTACTGGCCTAAACAACTTAAAACAGCCGAAATCATACTCATACCGAAACCAGGAAAGGACCTAACAATACCGTCTTCATATCGGCCAATAATCTTATTACCAATAATATCAAAAGTATTGGATCGATTACTACTTAGAAAACTAAATCAAGATTTAGCACCACATAACTGGATGTCACTCCAGCAATTTGGATTTAAAAGTTGCCACTCGACGTATCATCGGTGTACTTCTGTATGTACTCTATACAGATGATTTACCAACCACAGTTAACACTACAACTAGAACGTTCGCCGATGATACAGTTATTCTCGCCAGTGACCAAGATTCAAAAATAGCAGCCGCCAAACTATTAAACCACTTAAATGAATTGCAAGTGTGGTTAGAGACATGGAAAATCAAAATCAATGAGCAGAAACTGTGCACATCACCTTTACCCTTTGGAAAGATCACTGCCCACCAGTAAACCTTAATGGCATAGATATACCACAGTCCTGCACAGCCAAGTATTTAGGCTTCCACTTAGATAACGAAGTAAACTGGACAGACCATTAAAAAGCGAAAACAACTACAGCTAAGAACAAAAGAGATTAACTGGTTGATCGGAAGGCAGTCACATCTATCTATCTATATGGCTCTATGGATCTGAGCTTTGGAGGTGTGCGAGCAAAAGAATTATAACTATCATTCAAAGGTATCAATCTAAAACATTACGCATAAATACCAATGCACCTTGGTACGTCTCTAATCGAATCATACACGATGACCTGAAAGTGTGACATACATCAGGGATGTTATCAGAAAGCGAAGCGTCAACCAGCCCACCACGAAAATCTATGAACCAGGACATTAGTCCGCTCCAGCCACTTCTTCAAAGGCGTAATGACCGATGCTTGAGAAGAAGCTGGCCAATAGAATGGATGGATGACTAACGAGGACAATTCATTGGAATCTTCCTCACCATGTCTTACTCATAGTACTATAATTATTTAGTACTTAAACTAGTACATTAACTCGTAGGATTGTGTATTTTGATTGCTAATAAAACAGTTTGAAAAAATGTTCATTGATATATTAGCCCAATTTGAAATAAATAAATAGTGCGATTCGGAAATAAATTCGGCAGAATGAAATCTTCCAAAAGTCAGCCAAGGGAAGTTTAGGAATAATCTAATTACTTTTGACTGACAGAAAACAAGGAAACGTTCAAGTAATTATCATTTATTATTAGTGAAAAAATACTTTTTCGCTAGTCTTTGTCTACTTTAATTGCCAAATTCTGGTCACATCGAGGAATGTATTGAGAATAAAATAAAAATAACGCAAAGAATTATTTCACGTTCATCAGAACCGCCATCATCCGCAATAGGATGCGATATGGAGTAGCGGTTTGAAGGGAAAAACATTTTTTGATTTACTTTTTTAACTCTAATTTGAATTAAGAATTTTTTATTTTTTATTAGGTATTGAGTTTAAGTTGGACAAGAAGAAGTTTTAAGTTTATTTTATTGTGAATTAGTGTTTTATTCAGTTAGTAAACAATATTCGTATACAAAAGTGAATCTTGTTACAGAAATTCATATGTTTGATAGATATATGCAAGGTTTGAAAATAAATTGCAAACGTATTAAAACGTTTTGTGCAAATATAACGTAAATCATATATTTCAGTTCAGAATAAGTTTGTGGATTAACGTTCACAACTGTTGTATAATTTTAAACGAAGTATAAAATTTACGCGAATAATAAAAGTGAAATCCAAATCAGAAATGTAAATGGTAACAAAACGTCACTGCCAAAACCTTAATTTACGTTAGTGTGGGAGGTACAAATAGAGGCACGACTTGCCAAAAAAATTAATATGAAAATATATAAAATTTTTACGAAATTAAGGAATTTAAACAGCTGTATTTTTTTTTATGAAAACTATGTTTTAATTTTTTACATAACTTTTGCGTGCTGTTTTAACTTTGCAAAAATATGTTCATCGGCGACTACTTTTTGGGGCGGATTGAAAAATTTGACACAAAATTAATTAAAAAATTGATGTTACGATCGAGTTTGATCAGTTAATACACCTAACTCATTTGTATTATTATATCTAAGTGTTATAAAAATTATTAAATCAGAAATTCATATAGGTTTTAACAAGTTATATAAAATTTATATTAATTTACGCATAAAACAGAAAAGTAAAATTTGAGCAAGACCATCTAAATTTAGAAGTTTTTGGGTCATATGACGTTTATCTTGATATTATTGGAGATTGAATATATGATTACGCTTTGAAGGTGAGAGGTATAAAAAAATTTTGGGGTTGAGAACAAGACAGTCTTCAGTTAACATTAACGCAAGACTGCTGATAATCGATTTATGCGGCCATTTTAAATATATCGGTTTGAAATTCTATAAAATTTTCAAACTTTACCATTGAATTTTCATCAGCAATTATTAAATGTAACGTTGTTTAAGTCTATTAGTGATTGTATATTAGATTTAAAGGGCCTAAATGCCACACAAAGAGACCTGGCAAAGCAATAAATATTGTGTGGTGCATTCAAATCAGACAAGTAAGTGTTTAACAAAAAAGTGTGCTAAACTAATTGACCTTCAAGGGAGCCAATAAATACAACAGTCTATAAGTATTTTATAACATTTATAACATTGATGGTGAAATAACATACTTTACAGTTAATTGAATATAACTGGCAGTAATTAATTAATAAGTAATTATGTCTACAACTTTAATAAATAGGAAGATAAATATTAAAACACTTTATGTAAATACAAAGTGAATTGAAACATTTTTCCAAATTAAATAGTAAACCTGAAATTTACTTAAATCTTCCCTTACGTCTGCAAGTGATCACAGGTGTTACAGTTTCTAATTAAAGACTTTAAGTGTGCCTTTATTACTGAAAAGGAAATAGATTGTTTATTCAAGAATCAATCAAAGTTCAAACAGATTGGAACATTATTATACAGCGCTTTGTTTAGAATACATTATTACTGCTAGTGACGTGGGTGTGTTCAAAAGGAAACCAAACATTGGATTACTTTTTTCAATTAAGTAAGAGATCTTATGTTCTGTGATATATCCTTGAGACAAGACAATGATCGCGTGCTGGATGTAATTTAAATTTTTGGTATTCGTTATTAATATACTTGATTCAGTACACCACTGTTTTAACTGTCAGAGCTTGACCATTGAAATTGTGTGTATATATGTAGTTTAATGAGTAGATTGTAGAACCGACATGATTTGTATAAGATAATATAAAGGAGAGGTCTACGACTTCATCTAATAAATACTTAAAGTTTAATTTGAAATTTACCCTTGTGATCATTTATTCTATTTAAATTTATTGTGACATAAATATTCTAACATTTTTGGCAGTTAATAAAAAAAAAATTAATACAAAATTTTCATTACTTGAATTATTTTATTTTTAAGTGATCAAAAGGTATAATTTAACACTGAAATTTGTCATTGTGCCTTAAGCAGAAAATCGTTTGGCGCACTAGTTATGTATGAATTGTTGATACAAATTGATCCGGTTACTTTGATTAATTCAAATTTTAATCAATATGAAGATAATAGGTCAAAAATCAATTTAATAAAATTAATAAAGTGAAAAAGTTAAACATAACTTTATATGAATGGATAGATTTGAGTTACCTTAATATATTATTATATCAGAGAATTTAAGAAACAAATTATAGAACTGATTTTATTAGCAGTAGCATGTAATGATAAATTAAATTTTCTTATTAAATTAAATATGAATCACCTTTGGTTTAGTTCAATTTGAATTTATATTTAAACTAGTTATAATAAAATGATATTGAAAAACTCGTTCCACAAACTAAACTAAAGGCATCTTAGCTGAAGTGGACAGGATTAATTTCTGTCAGAAAGTGCGTATAATTGTATCAATAAATGATAGTGGAATTGAATTTTGAGTTTACTAAAAGTTAAATTCAGATTTATAATTTTTTTATTGTTTGTCAAAATTTAAACAATTCATAGTGAGGGTGGGTTGTGGTTACTGGAGAAACTGGCAGTAGAATTGATGTAACAGATAAGAGAATGGGGTCGGCAGCTCACTGGTTAGAGGTGGGTGTGATATTAATTTAGATGTAGGATAACTCGTAAAACAAGCCTAATAAATCAAAGGGTTCAGATTGTTTCTAATTGAAATTTTATCGGAATCTAGCACATAAAAACGAGTTCAAAACAAACAACTAACTGACGACTACTACTACCAACTACTCTACTTCTACTTTGCGTTAATTATTACCAACTATCAGAGAAATTCTGTATAAAAAAAAAACTAGCAAAGCAACCAAACAGTGTTTCTCCTAACTTGACGTTAAAAGCCTTCATCAAAATCATAAACAGCAATAATGAAAGCGTCGTCACTGCGAGGCTGCCGAATTCTAAAAATTAGCAACAAGAACGTAATCGTTTTTATTTTATCTTCTAAATTTATATGATTCACCAATAATATTATTACTGTGTGATCGAAAATCACATGTAATAACAAAGTAATGTGCTTGAAGTTGATTAATATTATATGTTCTGATAGAAAAAAAATAATAATCAGAATATCTGTACAAGTGTTGTAAAGTCACAAACAAATATATTTAATTCCAAAACTCTTCGCTGACTCACCCTGTACACATTTTTCCATAAAATGTAATTTTTAGGTGATATACTTCAATGTAAATTATTTTGTTATTTAATATGTTTCATGAAAATGAATCCATCAAAATTTATTCCAAATGTATGATTTAGTTTTATCTAAATTCTTTTTTAGGTTGATATGCAAAGCAACCATTGCAAGGTATTTGGGACCATACATAAACTTGCAAGACATGTTCAAGGACTATATATTATTCCCTAGCTAAATGTGTAACGATAACGCCCACGCACAGCTGTTTGCGGAAAGAAGATTGTGGTTTATTTGAATATGACAAGTTTCTACATAAGATTTTAACTTTATTGTTAATAATAGCTTCATTCCGATATCTTTAACGTTGGAAAATGGTTTACGAAAATTGAAACTTTTAAAGAGAATAAAATAACTCGTCGATAAAAGAAGTTATTTATAGCGCGTTTAGTAACGTAACTTGTATACGCAATACCGACCTGATAAAAATGCAGTTGGTTATTATATCAGAATGGCAATGAAGACATTGGATTATGATTGTAGACCAAATTTGCGATGACTCCACAATGAGCTGCGTTGGTACGTTTCATTATTTTAGATAACTATGCGTATATTCCTCTTGTTCTTTATGCGTCTTCTTCTAGCACACTGTTACTAATTAAACGGCATTTCTACCGTATCAGAATATACAGTTGTGACTAATAATTATAGGGGTTTATATGTACTCAATCATTTGCATATCCCTAAAGATGAATGTTGGTTGCACATGAGTACTTTGAACAATGGATTTTTTTACATATCTAAAAACTTATTATAATGAACTGACCTGATCTTGGCAGTATTTGCTTCTTCCAAAAATAGTCAAAACAGTTATACTAACTTTATTTGTTAACAACAACCGTTATAAACGATAACATACTAAGTATTACCACTAAATACGATTTCAGAACACTAAACAATACATATGTTGAAAATAAAAGATTAACAAAGCATATAAACAAAGACAGTATATCAATCATGTTATATTATGTTAATATTACTATTTAATTTTTTAAAGAAAGGAATGATAGTAATCACTCATTTGGTTAAGTTCAAATTTGGATGTGATGATGCTTTATTATGAAGTTATAGTAGTTAACATACCTGGAGTGCTATTAACATTTGAGCGTATGTAATTTTTCGAAAAAAGTTAAGGCTTGTTACTACTCGAGATGCGTTCATACACGAATTAATTTACAAAAACTAATACTAAATTCTTATATTAATTGATAATTTCCGAAAATATTTCATCAACTTCTAGAGGTTGCTATCAACAATCTGTATTCAATACCAACATCCACCTACGCATGCATGTTAAATAGGGTTTAACATTTCACAGAACGATAAACAGGTTTAACGATCAGTCGTATAGACACTTCCAATGTAGATTTGAAACCATCAGAGAGTAATAAAACCCTATACTAGGGTAATATACAAAATGTACTAATAAAAAAAGGTAAATATTTCGTTTCGTTATTGGAAATTAAAAGAACAAAATAATTTTAATGACAATAAATTTTCAGGATAATTATACAACCTCTACTGAAATACGGTGTAAAAATCATTTTTATTCGGATACGGAATAAAACTAAAATTGCGCAAATTTCGAGCAGCATCAAAAAATTTCATATAATTGAAATACGCAAATATTTGATAAAAACCAAAACTGCGCCTGATAACCCTCCTACCACACATCGACATACACACAAGCACACAAACAACGACAAGCACTCCATCACGAAAACGAACACGACCACGAATTCCAACTCAAATATAATAACACGCAAAAGCACAAGCACAAGCGCAAGCGCAAGCACAAGCACAAGCTCAAGCTCAAGCACAAGTACAAGTACAAGCTCAAGCCCAATCCCAAGCATAAGCACAAGCACAAGCACAAGCACAATCACAAGTATAAGCACAAGCACAAGCACAAGCAGAAGCACAAGGACAAGCACAAGCACAAGCACAAGCACAAGCACAAGTACAAGCACAAGCAGAAGCACAAGCACAAGCACAAGCACAAGCACAAGCAGAAGCACAAGCACAAGCACAAGCACAAGCACAAGCACAAGCACAAGCACAAGCACAAGCACAAGCACAAGCACAAGCTCAAGCGCAAGCACAAGCCCAAGCTCAAGCCCAATCCCAAGCTAAGAAGCACAAGCACAAGTATAAGCACAAGCACAAGCACAACACAAGCACAAGCACAAGAAAGCACAAGCACAAGCACAAGCACAAGCACAACACAAGCACAAGCACAAGCACAAGCACAAGCAGAGCACAAAAGCACAAGCACAAGCACAAGAAGCACAAGCACAAGCACAAGCACAAGCACAAGCACAGCACAAGCACAAGCACAAGCAAGCCACAAGCTCAATCAATCCCAAGCATAAGCACAAGCACAAGTATAAGCACAAGCACAAGCACAAGCACAAGCACACACCAAAGCACAAGCACAAGCACAAGCACAAGCCACAAGCACAACACAAGCACAAGCACAAGCACAAGCACAAGCACAAGCACAAGCACAAGCACAAGCCACAAAGCAAGCACAAACAAGCACAAGCACAAGCACAAGCACATGCACAAGCTCAAGCACAAGCACAAGCATAAGCACAAGCACAAGCACAAGTATAAACACACAAGCACAAGCACAGCACAAGCACAAGCACAAGCACAAGCACAAGCACAAGCACAAGCACAAGCACAAGCACACAGCACAAGCACAAGCACAAGCACAATCACAAGCACTAGCACGAGCACAAGCACAAGCACAAGCAAACACAAGCACACGCTCAAGCACAAGCACAAGCACAATGCCACAAGCTCAAGCACAAGCAAGCACAAGCACAAGCACAAACAGCACAAGCACAAGCACAAGCACAAGCACAAGCACACAAGCACAAGCACAAGCACAAGCACAAGCACAAGCACAACAAAGCACAAGCACAAGAAAACACAAGCACAAGCACAAGCACAAGCACAAGCACAAGCACAAGCACAAGCACAAGCACAAGCACAAGCACAAGCACAAGCACAAGCACAAGCACAAGCACAAGCACAAGCACAAGACACAAGCACAAGCAAACAAGCACAAGGACAAGCACAAGCAAAGCACAAGCACAAGCACAAGCACAAGCACAAGCAATAAGCACAAGCACAAGCACAAGCACAAGCACAAGCACAACACAGCACAAGCACAAACACAAGCACAAGCACAAGTCACAAGCACAAGCACAAGCACAAGCACAAGCACAAGCACAAGCACAAGCACAAGCACAATGCAACAAGCATAAGCACAAGGACAAGCACAAGCACAAGCACAAGCACAAGCACAAGCAAGCAAGCACAAGCACAAGCACAAGCGCAAGCACAAGCGCAAACACAACAAGCTCAAGCACAAGCACATGCCACAAGCTCAGCAAATCAAGCATAAGCACAAGCACAAGCACAAGTATAAGCAGAAGCACAAGCACAAGCACAATCACAAGCACAAGCACAAGCACAAGCACAAGCACAAGCACAAGCACAAGCACAAGCACAAGCACAAGCACAAGCACAAGCACAAGCACAAGCACAAGCACAAGCACAAGCACAAGCACAAGCACAAGCACAAGCACAAGCACAAGCACAAGCAAAATCACAAGCACAAGCACAAGCACAAGCACAAGCACAAGCACAAACGCAAGCACAAGCACAAGCACAAGCACAAGCACAAGCACAAGCACACAGCACAAGCACAAGCACAAGCACAAGCACAAGCACAAGCAACAAGCACAAGCACAAGCACAAAGCACACAAGCACAAGCACAAGCCCAAGCACAAGCACAAGCACAAGCACAAGCACAAGTACAAGCACAAGCACAAGCACATGCACAAGCACAAACACAAGCACAATCGTAAACCCAATGGCAAATGCAAAGACAATCGCAAACGATAACGCAAATGCATACCCGATCGCGAGGGCGAGCATGAACGCGACTCCGGACGAAAACGCGAAACGCGTACTCTAACACGAACTCGAAAGAAAACATAAACGCAATGCAGACGACAAAGCGAACGCGACCGTAGAAACGGACTCGAACGCGTTCGCGTGCACAAATGCAAACGCGAACTCGAACACGAACGGAAACGAAAGCGGACACAGACGCAGACGCAAACGCTGGCGCACACGCAGACGCGGACGCGGACACGGACAAGGACACGGACGCAGACGCAGACGCAGACGCAGACGCAGACGCAGACGCAGACGCAGACGCAGACGCAGACGCAGACGCAGACGCAGACGCAGACGCAGACGCAGACGCAGACGCAGACGCAGACGATGACGCAGACGCAGAAGCAGAGGCAGACTCAGACTCAGACGCAGACACAGGCGCAGGCGCAGACGCAGACGCAAACGCATACAAGGACGCAGACGCAGGCGCAGACGCAGACGCAGACCCAGACGCAGAAGCAGACGCAGATGCAGACGCAGACGCAGACGCAGACGCAGACGCAGACGCAGACGCAGACGCAGATATAGACGCAGACGCAGACGCAGACAAAGACACATGCACAGACAGATACAGATACAGATACAGATACAGATACAGATACAGATACAGATACAGATACAGATACAGATACAAATACAAATACAGATACAGATACAGATACAGATACAGATACAGATACAGATACAGATACACATACAGATACAGATACAGATACAGATACAGATACAGATACAGATACAGATACAGATACAGATACAGATACAGATACAGATACAGATACAGATACAGATACAGATACAGATACAGATACAGATACAGATACAGATACAGATACAGATACAGATACAGATACAGATACAGATACAGATACAGATACAGATACAGATACAGATACAGATACAGATACAGATACAGATACAGATACAGATACAGATACAGATACAGATACAGATACAGAAACAGATACAGATACAGACACAGACACAGACACAGACACAGACAAGGACACAGACACAAGCACTGACACAGACACAGACACGGACACAGGCAGACACAGACACAGACAGACACAAACACAAACACAAACACAAACACAAACACAAACACAAACACAAACACAAACACAAACACAAACACAAACACAAACACAAACACAAACACAAACACAAACACAAACACAAACACAAACACAAACAAACACAAACACAATCACAGACACAAACAGAAACACAAACACAAACACATACACAAACCCAAACACGATCACAAGCACAAACACAAACACAAACACAAATACGAACACGAACACGAACACGAACACGAACACGAACACGAACACGAACACGAACACGAACACGAACACAACACGAACACGAACACGAAGCACGAACACAAACACGAACACGAACACGAACACGAACACGAACACGAACACGAACACGAACACGAACACGAACACGAACACGAACACGAACACGAACACGAACACGAACACGAACACGAACACGAACACGAACACGAACACGAACACGAACACGAACACGAACACGAACACGAACACGAACACGAACACGAACAACGAACACGAACACGAACACGAACACGAACACGAACACGAACACAACACAAACAAACACAAACACAAACACAAACACAAAACAAACACAAAACAAACACAAACACAAACACAAATACAAACACAAAACAAACAACAAATACAAACACAAACACAAAACAAAATAACAATACAAACACAACACAATACAACACAAACAACAAACAAACACAAACACAAACAATACAACACAAACAAACAAAACAATAAACATAAAATACAAAATACAAACACAAAACAATAACAATAAATAAAACAAACAACAAACAAATACAAATACAATACAAAAAAATACAAACATAAAACAAACAGAAAGACAAACAAAACAAAACACAAACACAAACACAAGACAAACAAACACAAACACAAACACAAAACAAAACACAAACACAAACACAAACAAATACAAACACAAAACAAACAAAACACAAACACAAACACAAACACAAACACAAACACAAACACAAAGACAAACACTAACACTAAATCACTAACACTAACACAAACACTAACACTCACACACATAACACTAACACTAACACTAACACTAAACCTAACAACAACACTAACACTAACATTAACACTAACACTACACATAACACTAACACAACACTAAACCTAACACTAACACTAACACTAACACACAACACAACCACACAACTAACACAACCAACACTAAACCACTAACAACAACACTAACACCTAACACCAACACTAACTAACACTAACACAACACAACACTAAATAACAAACTAACACTAACACTAACACCCAACCACTAACACTAACACCAACACTAACACCAACACAACACCAACACTAACAACTAACACTAACATTAACACTAACACTAACACCACACTAACACTAACACAACACCAACACTAGCACTAACACTAACACAACACAACACTAACACTAACACTAACAACACCAACACTAACACTAACACCAACACTAACACAACAAACCAACACAACACAAACTAACACTAACACTAACACCAACACTAACACAACACTAACACTAACACTAAACTAACACTAACACTAACACTAACACTAACCTTCAAACACTAACAACAAACACTAACACTTAACACTAACATAACACAACACAAACAAACACTAACACGCAACACCAACACAACACAACATAACACACACAACACACTAACACTAACACTACACACTAACACAACGACACTAACACAACACAACATTAACACGAACACGATGACAACACAACACGAACACCATAACGACTAACACTAACACAACACACACTAACACAACAACACTAACTACCTAACACAACACTAACACTAACACTAACACTACCACACTAACACAACACTAACACTAACACTAACACAACACAACACTAACACTAACACCAACACTAACACCTAACACTAACACCAACACTAACACTAACACTAACACTAACACTAACACTAACACACAACACACACTAACACTAACACTAACACTAACACAACAACACTAACACTAACACAAACTACACACTAACACTAACACCAACACTAACACCAACAACACACAACACTAACACTAACACAACACCACACTAACAACCAACACTAACACTAACACTAACACTAACACTAACACTAACACTAACACTAACACTAACACTAACACCAACACTAACACTAACACAACACTAACACAACACTAACACTAACACCAACACTAAACACTAACACTACACTAACACTAAACAACACTAACACCAACACTAACACTAACACCACACAACACAACTAACACTAACACTAACACTAACACTAACATAAACACTAGACACTAACACGCAACACCAACATAACACAACACAACACAACACAACATAACACCAACACAAACACGAAATAACACGTACACCAACACAAACACGACTACAACACGGACACTAACACAACACAACATTAACACGAACACGATCACGAACACGAGCACGAACACTAATCAACACTAACACTAACACAAACACTAACACAAACACAAACTAACACTAACAGTAACACTAACACTAACACTAACAACTAACACTAACACCAACACTAAACACTAACACCAACACTAAAACACTAACACAACACTAACACTAACTAACACAATACTAACACAACACAACACCAACACAACAAACACTAACACAACACTAACACCAACACCAACACTAACACTAACACCAACACTAACACTAACACTAACACTCAACACCAACACTAACACCAACACCAACACCAACACCAACACCAACACTAACACTAACACCAACACAACACCAACACTAACACTAACACTAACACTAACACTAACACAACACTAACACCAACACCTAACACTAACACTAACACCACACTAACACTAACACTAACACCAACACAACACAACACCTAACACTAACACTAACACTAACACTAACACTACCATTAACACTACGACTAGTACTAACACTAACACCGTTACGGACACAAACATGAACACAGACATGAACACGAACACGAACACCAACACAAACACAAACATAGACACCAACACAAACACGAAATGAACACGTACACCAACACAAACACGACTACGAACACGGACACTAACACGAACACAAACATTAACACGAACACGATGACGAACACGAGCACGAACACTAATGCTAACACTAACACTAACACAAACACTAACACAAACACTAATACTAACACTAACAGTAACACTAACACTAACACTAACACTAACACTAACACTAACACTAACACTAACACTAACACTAACACTAACACTAACACTAAGACCATAACTAATACTAACACTAACACGAACACTAACACTAACACTAACACTAACAAACACTAACACTAACACTAACACTAACACTAACACTAACACTAACACTAACACACTAACACTAACACTCACAACACTACACACACGCACTAACACCAACACTAACACCCTAACACCAACACTAACACTAACACAACACTAACACTAACACTAACACCAACACTAACACTAACACTAACACTAACACTAACACTAACACTAACACTAACACTAACACTAACACTAACACTAACACTAACACTAACACTAACACTAACACTAACACTAACACTAACACTAACACTAACACTAACACTAACATTAACACTACGACTAGTACTAACACTAACACCGTTACGGACACAAACATGAACACAGACATGAACACGAACACGAACACCAATACAAACACGAACATAGACACCAACACAAACACGAAATGAACACGTACACAAACACAAACACGACCACGAACACGGACACTAACACGAACACAAACATTAACACGAACACGATGACGAACACGAGCACGAACACGAAAACGAACACGAACACGAACACGAACACGAGCACCAACACGAACACAAACACGAACACGGCCTTGGGCACGTGCACAGGCACGTACACGGACACGAAAACAGGTACAGACCCGGGCACGGCATGGGCGTGAACACGGTTACGGACACTATATCAGGGTATCCCGTGTTTATAATTCACCGGAATATGGAACAAATGAAGTAGATCCTATTCCAAGCCTTTCGGGTTCGTTAAATTTTGGTGCTCATTTAACAATCCGTTCAATTGCTTCGACTACTTCATTAAGTTTTGTTGTGAAGCGTGAAATCCATCTACCAATGTTTCAACTCCCTCGTCAATGATTAATAGATCAGCAATTGTCACTTGTGTTAGATAGCGTTACTAATTAAAGATACCCAATTGATCTAGGACATTTCCCCCATAACATTATTTAGATGGCCTAGCTTAAGATTTATTCATGGTTGTGGATCAAAAGACATCAAATTTCCAATAAATGAAAGAGAAAACTCATTTTCCACCCATTATTATTATAAAACGAATAAATTTTATTATTCCAAAATAGTATTGCAAAATGCCACAGGATCGGAAATATCTTGAGGTCATAAAGCTTGTGCGCAAAAATGGTATGGGTGATACTTATGTTTACTTATAATTCTTTGGATTGTCAGATCTACTTGTACCGCAACCTGATGAACACTTCCGTGAGGATTGTCATCCAAACTTAATATAACTATTAACTCGTTTTCTTCGTTACGTTTTTCTACTTCTTTTTTTTTGTATTTGAAGTTTCCTGTGTCTTCAAATCGTTCTCGATTCAGGTCTTGGATGTCTAGCTAAAGGGCACTTTTGTTCATAAATCATGGATGCCAATAAACAGTTCCTTTCAGCTTCTACCAAGGCATAGATCATATTAATCAGCTCTTCTTTTGAGAAATTCATCGCACACTAAGTAATTAACCATTTATTATCGAAATTACTAATCAGATAAATATCTGACGATTCTACACAAATTATTTATAATCAATAACTCATTTGTTAAGTAGCTGAAAAATAAAAAGGGACAACCCAAAACCAAGCTACTATGATTAATTGTGTTCTATAGTTTCATTTTAAAGTTCCTAGTTATGCTGTTGTACGAGTAAATAATGATTAAGCATTGCCTTTTATAGTGCAAAATGTTGTATTGTGTCACAAAACCTACAGCTTCATAGTTTTATTGCAATTAGCATAGTTTCGTTTTTGTTTTCTCTGTGAATTATGTCATTGTATTAATTTATTTTATAGGCCTTATTGCGACAAATTAAAAAAAAAGTAATAAAATGTTACAATTTTCAACTTTATCACTAAATAATTCAAAAACAGTTAGGAATAGATAATATAAAGTAGTATGCATTGAAAGCTCGTAAAAAGTGCTATTTAAATGGGTAATACAATAAAGGGTGTGCCATTAAAAAAAATTGAGAGAAATAACATTGAGCAGAATCGACCAGCCTGTACTCGTAGAAAAAAAATCTGCAGCCTGAATGTAGAAGATAAAACAAGATACATTGAAAAAACAAATCCCAAAATTTCACTTCCTTATCTTTCAAAATGGGGAACAGGAGCCTACTTAATTGACATTTTTTTTTACATAAAAATAGAATTCAAATATATAAAAATATATAGGATGTTCCATTAAAATTGCTCCAAAATGGGCCGCCCTGTATATACAAAAATATTTTTACAAGATGCCCCTCGTTGTTGACTATGATAATCTGTTATAAGATTCTTTTTAATCAACAGTATAGGCGTAATCTTCTACTTCCAAATCGCTGGGACACTCTGTAAAAACATCTTAATAGCAAGAAGAAATTCTCCGTTGAAATGAGTCTTATAATTTAAAACAAGGCACAATGGAACGCCTTAATTTTAAATTTTGCTTTTGGTATGTCTAGGTTTTTTGCTGCTTTTTCCTATCTTGAAGCAAATGCTTTGCCAATTATATGTTAAATTACTATTTCTTTATTAGGTTTGACTGGATTTTTAAATTATTTCTAGTTTCTATTTGTGAATGCTTTTATCAATTTCTAGTTAGTTTCTCATAACTTTAGACTTACATCATAACTTGTTTAAATTTTGTAAAATTTGATCTTTGATTACGACATTTTTCATTGCTAGTCTTTGACCGTTAGAGGGTGTTCGGATTTGTCATATTCAAGGCAGTTCAACAGTA
Organism: Vesta saturnalis; assembly: GCA_036346205.1. NCBI lineage: Eukaryota > Metazoa > Arthropoda > Insecta > Coleoptera > Lampyridae > Vesta > Vesta saturnalis. Next base: position 1,222,371 of record JARFJB010001896.1, on the reverse strand, counting down.
TTTAATTCATTAAGGATCTAGTTATTCTTTACTAAAATTGTATTCCATAGTTGCTTTGTATGTTTATCAAACTCCTGCATTAATAGCAGGTGTGCGTTGTATCTGTAGGCTTCATGGAATGACTTAATTTTTCATGTGACTACCTGATAAAAAAATTAAAGAATAAAATCGAAATGGTAATCATTCTAAGAAAGGATCATTTCATGCGTACTAAAAAATAGTGTACAAAACTCGTGTATAAACGCCTTTAAAGCACTTGCAACATTAAAGAAAAGTCGTTTCACTCGTTTCCTTGCACTCGTATTATAATACACTATTAATGATGATAGAAAATGAATCAGGTGCTTAATTGTGTTTCTGAGTGATACCAACTATTAATTTGTTAGTAGTGAACACTAAAATAGGTTTGGCTATACATTAACGCTTCAGATGCATTCTAATTTGCTATTTGATTTGATAATTAATCCTTCATTATATTATAATCTACGAGTATAATAAATATTTATGATACAAATCCTGCATAAATTGGTACATGCTTAAAATAAACGTTTAAAATGGAAAATTGTGCATGTGGAAAATTTTGAATGCTGTTTAAGCTAGATAAATTTCAACGGAATCTATGTAAACGGGGAAACACGTTCATAGACTTTAATAGCGTACTTTTCACATGCTCAAACATCGACATTATTTAAAGCTTTGTGCATGTTCATCTTTATTCATTTACGGTCAAGATAGATGGTATAAATTTATCGAACCGTGAAAGTGTAACTTTTTCTAATTTGCACTCCACCCACACTTAAATGTAGGTAATGCGCAAGACGAAGATGAAAGACTATCGCTTTTTACATATTCTTCAGGGTGTTTAACCTTTTACAGATATCTAAGATGAGATACACTATACCATCTTGTACAATATCTGTTTTAAGGTATTATTATGTAGCATAAATAAAGATTAATGGAGCTAATTGCTAATTTAAATCATATTAAAAATGATTATTGTTTACTAAATAAGATGTCTTCACCTGCAACAAAAAGCATAACGAAACTTAATGTTTACTCTATTATTTTCATGCAGTTTAAAATAAGGCATACTTGATAATTATGATTATTCTTGAATGTAACGTAAACATTCCATTTAAAATTCTCTTTAACTTTAATAGTTGACTTACTTATTAAGTTTCCGTTTTACATTTTGAACCCATTTAGCAACATATACACAGTAATTAGTTCATTAACATTATTAATCGTCAATGTAGAAATGTATCAAGTGATCTCATACCCCATCGATAAAGGCATTTCCAATATTATTTCGGTGTCCTTAACTTTCCTAAAATGGAAATTACAATTTAGCGGAAAGTAACAAAATGTTCTTACAACGTATGAAAACGCAAGCTTACACGATTATCACTTACAATTAAAATACTTGTCTTTTGAACGTGTATATATTTTAATATATATATATATATATATATATATATATATATATATATATATATATATATATATATATATATATATATAATATATATATATATATATATATATATATATATATATAAATCACATGCGAGACCCATAAAGGCATTTACAATATACTACGAGACCCGCTTAGCACATGTGAGGCCCGAAAATGGGCCTCGCAATTAAAAAGCATGTATATAAGGTTTAATTACCCTGGCCCTCCTTATCCCAACTGCCAATTTTTTGTTCGGGCTCACAAGTGATGTGCACATCACCTCTTATACGGTTTTAAGTTCATTCAAACTTTAAGTAGGTGTCGCATCAGTAGTTCTATATATAATTTGTATTAACAATGCGAGGCCCCCGTACATACATCAAATTTACATGGTCGTTGTGGACTGCGAGTCCCGTTAAACATGACAACAGTGTTAATTTGTCAAGACATGGACCTGAGCCGTCTCCAAGCGTTCGAATTTATAACGTATGCTAAAAAAAGACCAATAAAAATCTAGATAAAATGTTTACTCCTACAACCAATTTGCACCAACTTCAAATAGGTAAAAAATTTGAATTCTTTGTGGTATATTTTTTGATCAAATCAATCCAACCTTTATTTGTTTAAAATTAATGAATACAAAAAAAAAACAATACCTTTCTTATACTTATTAATAAAGTAATGTATAATTTACAACTATATATGTTAGTTATCTGTATTGGTTGTAAATGAAAGTTTTAATTCGAATCCATTCTATTTTTTCAAAAACTTCTTTTTCTTTAAGCTTAAACTCTTCAATTTCTCGTTTTTAGGTGCTTTCTTATTTTTTATAAAATGTTTGAAATATTTCAACATAACATCTTTTTCTTCTTTTTTCCAACTCTTTCTTACCCCTGTCACATCTAAATAAAATATTTTACAAACAGAAAGATTGTACATCAGCTAGACTAAGTCTTTCACTTACTCGATTTTATTTTTTTATTAAGAACCCCACTCTCTTCTAGATATTGATATCTTAGGTTGTCTGTGTTTTCTTCGTTTTCTGTTTCCCCCTCAGAACATGAGTTTATGTGTCTCTTTAAACCATTTTTCTTATTTAATTCTTTACTTTTTTTCTTCGATTTGACTTCTTCCAAGCCTTCTAAAATTTTAAAACAAATTTGAAAAACTTATTTTCTAAATTACTTTTATAAAATACCTTTTCTAGGAACGGTCAAGTTTGTTTCTTCAATTTCTAAAACATCTGTGTCATCTATCGTAATATCTTCTAGACCTTTCCCTTTATAAAGGTAAGCTTTGCCTTGGTCGATCAAAGTTAAAAGCTTGGCAATTTTTGCAGTTTGATACGCGTCTTGAGGCAATCTATATCAATAATTTCAAATTTAATTAGAACGGTTTTAAAAACTATTTCAAATTACTAAAATATTATAAAAGGGAAATTAGTAAAATTCAGTTTGTAAAATCGCAGGCTTCCAAGACCGGAGTTTTTATTAACAAAAGAACATCGGGAATTGGTCCGTGTTAATATTATTACCGAATCTGTCAACGTTTCGCCTTCTTCTGTAATGGACATAATCAGGGTGAAGACTTGAAGGACTTCTTCAAGACTAGAATCGGGTATGGTTCACGTGTTGATTATCTGACCTTGGAGCGCTTCTTGCTTGGTGATTTTATTGCTTAATTCTAGGAGTTTGAATTTTTTCAAGTTTTCGTCCTGATGAAGCTCATTACGAAGGCAACTTCGTTTGCAACATTGTCACTGTCCAATCCCGGAAGATATTTCATATTACTTTAGCAGTTAAACAACTGCAATAAATCTTTTTTTTTATTATCAGGTGCATGACCTGATTCGTCATGAAAGTGGACCTTTTCCAAGAACTGTACCCAGAAAAAGTTTACTTTTCGGGATTTTCGTGGTAAGGTTGACTCTACCAGATTGTTTTGCTGCTATTAATTTTTTCATTGCCGTATCTGTTAAGCATTTGACACAAAAATGTGTTTAATGGTTTTTAAAACTATGTGAATTAATTGCTTACTGGTACTGAGTTATTTTATGTTTTCGTCGTAACTTTACGGATTTTGTAGATTATTTCAATTGACTATGTTCATCTCGCAAAAGTATCACTTTCATGACTGTTATGTACTAAGTATTACGTACCTGTACCACTGCTCGTGTGTTTTTTTAGTATGGCCCATAAAATTTGCCAATTGCTCCATGTCGTTTTCATTAATATTCATTATTTGTAAAATTGTCGCCGTTCGTTTTCTAAATTTGTTGGACGTTAAAGATGTGAAATTGTGTGCACCACACACAGAAACAAATTTACGAATCACACTAACACCATGAAACCATCCTTTAGCCGAATCAGGATTTGCAAAAAGATATTCATTGGACTCTGGTATCTCTTCAATCATTTTACGAACTTTCAGCTGGAATTCTATTTTTTGCTGCATAAAAGATGAAAACAGGATGGGAATTGGACGACTACCTTTACCGCCAGAAACCACACGCTTAAAATTTTTGCACAGTAGTTTTTCAGAAGTCGATAAGCTTTTTAATAGTTTTTCTTGACTATTTGGATCAGAAAAATCTTTAAGATATGTCGAGGTCTTTAAATATTGTATCTCTCAAATTCTTTTACGATTTAATACTAATACCAAAGCCATAATGCCTTTTGCCAACCTTTTGTAATTGAATATTAATGTTTGTTTGTTATATTCGTTTTTCTCATTTTTAGTCATCAGAGCAAGTAAATCGGAACTTGTTTCAACCTCTTTTCTAATATAGTTGTTAAATTTGAAAATGTCATTTGTAACTGGTATTACTTGTGGTTTCTCCCAATGTTTCTAAGTTATGTCTTTTAAAGCTAACGATGCTATTTCAGTGGCCCAATGGTCTTCTATCAATTTCTGCAGGTGTTTTATGTTTTTTAATTCCAAGTCCGGATCTTCAAAGTTAAAAAGTTTTGATTTCTTCATTATATGTCTATGAATAATATTGCATAATTGCTTTAAGTTAGTACCCATGTGTAACGCAAGTGAAGAAGCTTTAAACGTTTTAATGTCTGGATTAAATCCAGCAATTACTTTCGTAGCGGCAACCAAATTATCAAAAAATTCAGGTTTCATAATTTCAATCAAATTCTTTACTTCAGTAATATTTGTACCATTTGTATTTTCGTTGTTTTCTAAACCTATTATATCTTTTAAAGCCATCAACAACCTTGCTAATTCTCGCATTTTGTTAGATGTTACCGTAGCAATTTGCGGCCTTTTGTGTTTTTTAATATGTGTTTCGCCAAACAAACAAATTAATAAATCATTTTTAGCTACTTCACTTATTTTATCCGCTTTCATTATATCAAAAACTTCTTTGTGTATGCGAGATTTGAAAAGGAAATCGCTTTGACAACATGCAGCTGCTAAAAATGTTTGCGACTGAGTTAGAGCATAAAGTCTACCCCTTTGTTGATGTTCAGCTACTCGACCTGGACATCTGGTAGAGTGCCTACTCAATGTTTTTTTTTATAAACGCCACTGCATGAACTACAAACTACAAAATCATCAAAACGTTTTGCATTTTTTTTACTTTCGTTTGGAGTTGGTCGACGAACTGCGATAACTTTTTTTTTCTTCTCTAAAGAATGTAAAATTTCCTTCTTTTCTAAGACAATCCCATAATTTTTTTCGCTCAATACTGCCTACTGAAAGAGACAAGATTTTTCTAACTTTTGGCTCATCAGCATGTTTCCGCTGTATATGCCTCGCAAAATGTGTATGTTCTTTAAAGCAGAAAGGGCATACATTTGTTCTGTCCCAAATTCTATGCTTTCTTCGAGAAACATCAACTTGATTGTTGGTTTGACCAATCTATATATAGAATTAAAATAAGTTAATGTGTCACGTTTACAACATTATCAAAAATTTGTTTTAGTAGTCGGACGTTCATTTGATAACTGTAATTATTCTTTGCTTGTTAGTTACCAATATTGAAAATGCTCAGTAAAAAAGTCAACTGACAGTAAATTTAAATTTGTGTAAAACTAATTTTTGACTAGACCATTACAAGGACAGGCGTAGCGTTTTGTATCGCAACGGTGAGTCAACAGCCCATTAGCCACGCGATCGAATTATAATCAACTGAGAAGCACTCGCAAGGCGTAGTTTGTTTTGTATCATCTGCCAAAGCGCTTGTATTCTTCACGCACACCATCAGCACCTCTTGGTATGACCGCCACAGCGACCCAAAACGCTATTTGTGTCCCTTACATTAAGTGCTAATATCGGGTGACAAAAAAAACGAATCCTGTTTAAGTTCACACATCTTTGGAACGCTTTCAGATATGGATGTCAGTTTTTATTTTCTAAGACACAGTGAACTGAAAATAGTCCATACCAAATTAGAAACGTTTATTTCAAAACATAAAAGAATAACGAATTTTCACATATCAACTAAAAATATCAATTATACGTTAATTATATTCTTCAACATTTTTTCAATAAACATCTTGTATGGTATATCTTACTTATAAATGTGTTATATGGGACCTCCATTTTGCTAATAGTCTATGTTTAAATTGTAAAATTTCTCTTCTGATCAAATTGCTCGACACATTTCTTCTAATCGTCGGCGAAGGTCTTCTAAGTTTACAAAGGATTCGCGTGTTTGATCATACACTGGCTCTGTGGGATAGAGAACTGTTCTGGATAAAAATTCAATCATTATTAGGGTATAATCTATTGCATTTCTGGTAATCAATCGTCACGTAAATACTGTATGTAGCTATCTGAGTTTATTTATGTTAACTGAGGATCAGTGAAAAATAGTGTACTTTTTCAATTCCACGATATTACGCATGATACCATCAGCTTCTCAGAAAACCGCGACTTTCTATGGTACGTTCTTCTTGGTTGCCTAACAAGCCCTATTATTTTGTCTGTTTCGAGGGACTTATAGCGTAAAATCCTTTCCGTCTTGAAAAATTAAGGGTTTTAGGTCAGCATTTGAAAACCTCCTGTATAGGCGCAAACTTCTTGTTGATAGACGGATTCTAGCGTTAAGTGCAATTGCTGGAGTTTGCACCTCTTTGTAACATTTAATACCTATAGACGTCTTCATTCTTAGCCTGGCTGCTATATGACACTGAGACAAACGGGTTCCTGGTTCATTTTCCTGTGCAAATGACAATTCATATATAATTTATGAATTTCCATTACTTGTAGCAGTTACGGGTCTTCCACTTCCGGGTTTCCTGTAAACGGATCCCGTTTCATCAGGTAGTCGAATAGCGCGATTTATGCTAGAAGGTACGCATCGTTTCCCTGGAAAATCTCCCGCAATCCTTTCTCCGGGCCAATTTTTTACGAGATAACACATTTCATTATCTCCAAATCAGACTTTGGGTGCCATTCTGGAAAAAAAGCGATGTATGTATTAAAAATGTATATAAAAGGATACAGATACCATTTCACTTACTTCAATGAAAGTAATTACTCGTAACACTGTTTAACGATAAAGTGTCTTCCAATGTAATAATGGAAAACAAAAAATAACTATAATAACTGTGCAAGATAAAAATTGAATTTTATATAAACATAACTTAAAAAAAATTCCAAAGCCACTCGTTTCTATTAAAATATCGATAATACAGTTTCAGCGTTTTCAATCATATTTGTTTAATTTTACCATTTATTTCGCTTTAAATTAAAAAACTTTATAAAGAAAATGTATGAAAAAGTAAATATTTAAAAAACCCGTCTACACTTCTTATAAAATGAATCCTTATTCAAACAGTGAATGAGCTAACACTTAAATTATACGTTAGCAATTTTTTTGCCGCTGAATTACGCGTCGTATCAAAAAATTGCGTAGAACATAATTAATCCATATGTTAAAGGTGCAGCTGTTTTAGAAATATTTGATAAAAACCAAAAACGGACCCTAATAAACCCTCCCTCTCCGCCGCTGGAGTTCCACCAAAATCTAATCAGGTCTAAGCCAAATGAAAACAAGCTTAAATACAATATTTTAAGTACGTAGGTGTTTTCGTTCTGGAGTGGATACTAACATACATCTCCCCACACACACATACACACACGCACGCACGACACACACACCACACGACACGCACGCACACGCAACACGCACACACGCACACGCACGCACGCACGCACACGCACACGCACACGCACACGCACACGCACACGACACGCACACGCACACGCACACGCACACGCACACAGCACACGCACACGCACACGCACACGCACACGCACACGACACGCACACGCACACACGCACACGACACACGCACACGACACGCACACACGCACACGCACACCACGCACGACAAATTTAAATGAGATATTTAGGCATTAAAAAAACTAAATAATACCTAATAGTCTTTATACAATCATTTTGCAGTAAGGAATTGGTTCACGGTTCGTCAAAAAGTTGTTAAATGATTTAAAAATTACTTTGAGTAGTTTCTTAACTTTCTAGGTATTTTTATAGTAACCCATATGGAAATTGTCGGAGTCGGAAATCCGCACCAGTGCTGGTGCGCTACACATGCCAGTACTGGCCCGTGTTTCCATTTCCACATGGGAAGGCATGTATTTTCAAAAAAAAATTCATAAGTACATTTGTTTTAACAAAAGGTTACTTCGATTTAAGATTTAAGACGTCAGGTGTAATTGATATTTTTTAGTTGATATTTAAGAATTCGTTAAACAGGATTGGTTTTTCCTACCACCCAGTATTACCTCATCTTTTTTACAATTAATATTTTTGGATAATTCTTGCTTTTTTTTGTCATCACTTTTTGTGATCCGTCAGAAATTATTGACTAAAAATAAAATTTGGATTAAGTAGAAAATTTAATACAAGTTTGATAGTAAACATTATTCAAATACATTGAAGAATTTTTTACCTCACTGGAACTACTTTCAATGTCACTTACATTAGGACAAAAGACGGAACCGTGGTCGGATAGTATTGAATTTTCGTGAGAACTGATATCACTGTTTTGAACTGTATCATTAACTTCTTTTTCGAAATTAACCTAATTAACATTTTCTATATTAATAAAAAAAACTTCAAATTAAAGCACATATTTGGAATTACGAATTATTTAATTGCTGCAGAATGTACCTCATTTTCAATTCTGTTAGGTTCAATTATATGATATGGAAGAATACCGTTTTCATCTAAATTTGTTTGTGAAATCATACGGGTTTTCTCATTTGGATCAATGCTGCTTTGGGCATTAATATCACTCTAAAACAAAAAGCAAAAACCTTTGCTTTATAGACAATATTCAATAAACATTTTCATTCAACTGAGGTCATTGAGGACCGTAATTTCAAAAGTGTGTAAGTTTGAAGTTATTTAAAAAAATGTAATTTCAACAAACAAGTTTTTGTTGGAAAATTTGGCAGGATGTAAGTATAAAATTTTGTATTAAAAAAATTAAGTAAAACAAAAATAAACTGTTCAGTGAAATAAAGAAAAACTCAAAACCGTATTTGAGGTAGGTCAACGTGTAAAAGCAGCGACATTCTAATGAAATAACATAAGTTTTTCTAAGATTTTGCAGCATCTCGTTATGCGTAACTTTATAACAGATCTTTTTTACAGAAATATCTTAAAAGTAACAAAATTGTCTTTAACTTATTCTCCACTTATTGGAATTATGGTTTTCAATTAATTTAAAAAAAAATAATTTTGGCAAATTGTTACTCACCTCTTGAGAATTTTGACAATTAAAATCAACAGGTTGTAATACTGTGTACGTTTTATTAATGTCATCATCCACAATATCATAAATGTCAGTCGATGTAGGTGCTGGTTCTAATCTACTCAGATATCGAGTAATTTTGTTATCTAAGGATTCTATTGGTAAATTACCAGGATATGAATTACGAATAAGATATTTTTTTCTGTATGACAATTTTTTTTGCTTTGAGTTTTGGCAAATATCAATACCCTTATTTCGGTTTACAATAGTTTCTAAAATAATAAAACAGTTTTCAATTGCCAATAACGTACAGATCACTGGTTATAAATGCACCCCACATTTTACTTTTTTTTAAATATTAGCAAAAAACCTTAAATGTTTGTCGAAATTACTTTCATAATTTTGTGATGTAATATTTTCCTTTTTTCGTTAAATTTAAGTTAGAAATTTCCAGAATTGATATACTTTGTTTTTTTTTTAATATAACAACACCCTGTATATCGTTTCACTTTTTATATAAGGTTGCATTATGCGAAATTTAACTATTTTCGGAATAATTACTGCCAAAACTGTTTCATTTAAACAACAAAACTTGACGTCAATTCTTGAAAAATATAACGTATTGTATAATAAAATACTACACCAAATGAATAAAAAAGTAAATTTGTCAAACTTT
>JARFJB010001896.1:1062500-1207500 GCA_036346205.1 Vesta saturnalis | reverse complement strand
GTAAAAACATCAGAAAAGTAACTCACATATTACAAATGAAAAAGTAGCTTGCAAAACTAATACCAGTGTTTTCAAATGTTTATTTAATGCGAAAGGTTCATCAAACGACATTATGAAATCTACCATTTATACATTGAACTGCACATTCTTTAATTCTGTGTATGTTGGAGAAACACCAAGGAGATTTTATATTGGATGTTACGAATATAAACACACAAACAAGGCAGATTATGCCAAACATTTAATAGTAAATAATCACCGTATGACTTCACAAAACAACATTAAATTTTTACATTTTTGTAATAAAAAAAACACAACTCACCTTTAACGGATTTTTAAATATAGATTTATAATTTACATCAACGTTGCTATTTTACCTTCATGATTTGTTACCATAACTACTTGTTCTGTTATCTTACTTACACGTTTTCTCTTGATAACGTTGTATTGAAACTCATGAAGAAATAAATAATTATAACAAAGAAATTGTGAAATTATATTGTACTTAAAACATTAGTGTTACGAATCCCAAAGGACAAAATACGTGATGAAGAACATGAAATATATGAGATTCCATGCAACAACTGTCAAAACTCTTATATCGGGCAAACCAACAAAAAACTAAGCGCAAGAACACAAACTAGCTACTAAGCAAGAGATCACACATAACTCACTAGCGACACATCATTTAGAAACAGGTCATTACATTAATACTGATAGAATAAAGCTGCTTGCAATAGCGTGTAGTTTACAAGAAAGGATCACAAGAGAGGCCATTGAAATTGAAAAGAGATCACTAGCTATGAACAAACGTGACGATGGATCTCGAATACTAGCAATATGCAAACTATTAATAAGAAGAATAAGTACCGCACTTAACAACTACGAGATCCTCTCAAAACCCTCCACAAGCAATAATTCCTATTTAGGACCTGTAACACGCAGCATGACAGCAGTGAGACCAATTATAATATAAATCAAGTAGTATGACATCTAGTATATAAAGATTTATACATCAGAAGAAATTGTTAAAATTATGTAGATTCAACAAACAAGACAAGCAGAATGGTAATGAAACAAACGAAAATATCGTTATTAACAAATCTTCTGAGACTTTTAACAAAGAAGAAATAGATTTGTTAAATAAAGGTTTGAAATATAATCACAATTTTAACAAACCTCCGTTGGATAAAATCATAGTAGGCATAGAAAGTTCGATTAAATCATTGGATGAAAATTGCAAAAAGTACGTTAGACAAGCCAGTAAAATTCAAATTTCGGGAAATGTCCAGCAGGAGTCAAAATTTAATTTAAATCATTCAGAACTTCGAATTGTTAAAGATCTCAAAAGTAAAAATTGTTTTTACCTCAAAGCAGATAAAGGCAATCAAGTAGCCATTTTAAACAAAGAGGATTATTTTGATTCAGTCAAAGAACTCTTAAGTTCAGGATCTTATTCAGTAATTACCAAAGATCCTCTTCCTGAAATGATTACTTCAACTAGGAAGGTTTTATTAGCATGTAAAAGAGTTGTGGATGACTCTCTTAGGTTTCGACTAACGATATCCAATCCGGTGCTACCTAGAATGTATTGCTTGCCTAAGATTCATAAACCAGGTAATGCTATGCGACCCATTGTTTCTGGTATCAATTCACCTACTTATCTGCTGTCCAAATGGTTATCTAGTATATTTCATAACCTCTCCTACCAACAGCCAACTTCAGTGTGGCAAATTCATATGAATTCATTGATAAAATTAAAAACATTGAACTTACAGAAAATGAAATTTTAGTCTCATTCGACGTTTGTTCACTGTTTCCGAGCGTTCCAATAAATCAAACCTTAGTTTATTTAGAAGATGTTTTAAAACAAAACCATTTGGACGATAGAGAAGTAGAAGATTTTTTTAAATTAACAGATTTGTGTATGAAACAAACCTTTTTCAAAATTAATCATCAATTTTTCCAGCAAGAACATGGTACGACAATGGGCAATAGCTTAACTCCGTTTATAGCCAATCTATTCATGGGTAAATTTGAGACAGACTTAAAACGCGATTTGCCTTATTTTCCTAGAGTTTGGATTAGATATGTGGATGATGTGTCTGCCATCCTTAATACTAAAATTTGTAGCGTTGAGAACTTTGTAGAAACTTTAAATTCTAAATTTCCGAGAATCAAATTTACCTATGAGATATAGGCAAATGACAGTTTCCCGTTCCTTGATACTCTGGTAACAAGAAATGGTAGTAAACTAGATATTGATATTTATCGTAAGGTAACTAGCACTAAAAGATTCATAACCAATGACTCAAATCACTGTAGACAGCATAAACTCGCGGCTTTTAACTTTTTGGTTCATAGATTGCTTAATTTTCCTCTTTCAGTTCAAAATTATAATAAAGAATTGCGCACTATTAAAGAAATTGCTGCATACAATGGGTTTTCAGATGAAGTAGTTATGAATATAGTTAGGAAACAAACACATAGGATGAGGGTTAAGAACGTAACTACATTAAGTAACGCTAGAGAACGAATAGAAACAAAGTATGTAAAGTTACCAAACTATCCTGTTTATACAAAAGGTCTACCTAAAATCTTTTCCAAAATTAATTTGAAAACAGTCACTACTTCAGATAATAGTTTGCAAACTCTTTTAGGCAATCCAAAAGATAAAATGGATAAGCAGGATAGGTCGGGAATTTATAAGATTAATTGTAAAAATTGTGAACAAATATATGTGGGGCAAACTAAACGACCTATCAAAATTCGCTTTAAAGAACATTTAGCTCATATAAAATGCAAACGTTGGGACAAGTCTGCGTAGCTCTACATGTGTTTGATAAAAATCATGTAGTAGATGAGGTATCATTAATCAAACATGTTAGTAATAAGCACGAACTTGATTGTTATGAAAGTTTAGAGACCATCAAAAACAAACAAATTCTAATGAATAATGATGATCAAGGACCTTTAGGCTACTCTGAACTCATTAAACTTTCATAACTTTCACTTTCACTTTCTCCAGATTAGGAACGAAGCGTTACTCGTTGATGGTATATGTTTCGTTAGTTGCATCTTACGTATACAGGGTTCTGCATCTTACCTCCCGTCTTGTACTACATCTAAATGATTTATATTAGAAAAAATGTTAAAATGGAGAAATAAAATGCTTGTTCAACAGCACGTTTTAAAAATATTTTCACATACACAGGGTGACCCATTAGTCCATGATAACACAAACTTATACATTTTTTAATTGAACACCCTATATATTATTCCAGATTTGAATTCTCCTCGCTTCGTACATTACCTCAACAAAATTTCAGCATCTTATAATGAGTGATTCCAAAGACATGACAATTTCCTTGTCTGAATGGACATGTGTTGATCACTCGGTATCTTTCAAGAACAAACAAATTTAATTATTATTTGTAATAGGATATTTTATGTATATGGTCTATTTTATTATTATACAGACGGCTACAAGCTAAAAGCTGAGTTCACTTAGTTATTTTATTAAACATCTAGGATCACAAATATTTATTAGCACAATTCAAATGTTTTATTTCTCTAAAGTACAATCTGCCCTACTTTACGGTATCATGTTTTGGGGAGCCAGTTCTCACTTAAAAGATGTTTTCGTAACACAAAACCAAATAATTAGATGTATTGTGGGTGTTTCGCGTTTAACGTTAGTTAGACAATATTTCTTAGAACTTAACATAATAACTGTGCCATCCTTATATATTTATACAAAAGTTATATGGTTCCAATACGTGCACAACTTAAAAAAATTTAGGAGTTACAGAGTGATTCGTAAAAGTACACTTTTCGATAGTCTAATGAATAAGCTTTTAAATGATTTATACATTTGTACATATAAAATGCAACGTTGCTAAGTTATTTAACAAAAATGTATTTTTTTCCTGAATGTAAGGTTAGCAATAAAAATTAATACTTGGTTTACTATCTAAGTTGGGACAAATTAGTTCAGGGATATAATTAAGCTAGGTCTATACCTTTGAAAGGATGTAAACGTTTTATTGATATGTTCAATAGGGGAGAGAAGGCTCCGTGTGAAACTTTAGCATGTTCAACGTACATCAATTCTCTTATTTCAAATGGAACACCCTGTATATTTTTATATGGGCGAATAGTACTCTTAAAGACCTAGCTTTTATCTAAATACATTGATACCCCTAAACTTTATAGTTTTTAAAATATTTCCATTTCCTTAATTTTTCCATAATTATTTTATAACGTAACGATTTAATAAAGTGCCATGATTTAAAAACAATAAAACAAAATTTTAATATGTCAATTAGGTGTATTTTAACTTGATTTCTTTCAAAACTACTTTTTCACTACATTTGTATTTAGAAGAAGACTTGAATTAAGAGAAGTTAACTCTAAATTTTAGAATGAAATATACGAAGAACGAATTAATTGAAATGATTTACATAATAGGAGAAGCCCAAGGTAACCGTTTACTTGTTTCTAGAATTTATATTCAAAAATTTCCCGACGCCCGTTGTCCAGATGAACGAGTTCTTGAAAATTTAAAAAGTAGATTTGAGGAAACGTGATCGATTGCATATAAAAAGAACAATTGTCTAAAAGCTGTAAACAACGAGGAAACTCAACTAGTGGTGCTTCAAGCTATACAAGAAATCCCTCAAATAAGTATTAGAAAAATTGTAGTGGAACATGGTTTACAGAAATCAACAATACACAATATAACTAATGAATATAAATACCATGCGTACAAGATCCAACTCCACCAGGTACTGGATGAACATGATTTTGAAAATAATTAAATTACTGTCGTTGGGGAGTGCAACAACCACACAATTTTTTTAATAGAGTTATGCTGACAGACGAATCTACATTTCATAACAATTTTGTGAATAGACATAATGGTCATTACTACGCCATGGAAAATCCACATATGATTAGATACAAAAACAATCAGCATCGATAGAATCTCAATGTTTGGGTTGGTATTATTCGCAACAGATTATTAGGACCCTATTTTTTGGAAAACAATTTAAATGCAGTAAATTATTTAAATTTATTGCGAACCGACGTGCTACCATGGATTGAAGAGAACATCCCACGTCCTAATGAGGAAATATGGTTCCAACAAGATGGCGCTCATGCACATTCGGCTGGTGATGTGACAGAGTTTTTAAATCAGCAATTTCCTGATCGTTGGATAGGTCGTTATGGACCTATCAGGTGGCCAGCTAGATTACCCAATCTGACTTTCATGGACTATTTTTTATGGGACTACATTAAAAATGTTTATAGAACATCACCGACTACTGCAGAAAATATGAGGGAAAGAATTCAACAAGCGTTTCGTAATGTAACCAAAAAATGTACATAATTTACAACGTTCCTACAGAGAACGATTGAATCAGTGCATTGAGAAAAGAGGACGCTGGTTTGAACCTTATTTATAATTTTGTTAAATGCACATTAGCATATGCTTGGCTTACCTGCTTCTTGTTCTTGTTAATTGTTTGTTTATTATTTCAATACATTGTTTAGTTTATTGTTAAAAATATTTAATAAAGTTAATTATTACTATTACTAATCTGGTATTGTGACTTGAAATCATGGCACTCTATTAAATCGTTACGTTATAAAATAAGTATAGAAAAATAAAAAAAATGGAAATATTTTAAAAACGATAAATTTTAGCGGTATCAATGTATTTAGATAAAAGTTAGGTCTTTAAAAGTACTATTTGCCCATATCTAAATATATAGGGTGTTCCATTTGAAATAAGAGAATTTATGTACGTTGAAGATGCTAAAGTTTCACGCGGAGCCTTCTCTCCCCTATTCAATATACCAATAAAACGTTTTACATCTTTTCAAAGCCTATAACTAGCTTAATTATATACCTGAACTAATTAGGTACATACTAAATACTACTAATTAAATACATCTTTGTTAAATAATTTGGCAACGTTGAATTTTATATGCATATCGTTATATCGTTAAAAAGCTTATTCATTAGGCTATCCAAAAATGTAATCATGTTCCATTTAAGATAAAAAAGTTGATATCCTCCCCTTCCTTACTTTTACGAATCACCCTGTAGGTGCTAAAATATGTTTAAGTTGTGCACGTATTAGAACCATATAACTTTTGTATAAATGATTTTAATGAAAAATCAACAAGGAAGCCACAATCTTCCGTCGCGTGACGCTTTGGACATATGCTCTCTTGCTATGTTTTTGAAAAGGGATTTTAATTTATTTAGTAAAAATTCATGGAATTACAGTGTAATGACTACACGCAACAAGGATAATTTGAGCATACCGTTACACAGAACATCAATGTTTGAAAAAGGTCCTTATTATTTGTGCATTAAAGCATTTAATTGGTTACTGCAGTCTATAAAAAGTATTTCGTCAGGGATAGAATTTAAACAAGTTCTCAAACCACATCCAATTTTATTATCGTTGTGTAATTTAAATGACTATTTTACCTAACTCTTTGTAATTGACTATGCCGATGTTCGTTGTTTTTGCACGAATTTCAATGGCAATAAGTTATTATTATTATTACATGAAATATTGGAAGCCGTATACGCAGTATGGTCCACAACGAGAATAGTAGATTTTCCGAAATTTTCAAATAGAACACCATATATATATATATATATATATATATATATATATATATATCAGGGTGAATCTTATCTAATCCGACAAAATCTAATCCGACAAAATTAAAGGAGTACTAGAACTCATCATTTTAAGCAAAAAAGTTCATATGTACATGTGTCCGGAAATGCTTCGTTTCCGAGATACAGGGTGTCAAAGTTGAAAAAAGATATCGCGTTTTCTTCAATATCTTTCGACTGTTTCGAAATAATTTCATGAAATTTCGTAAACGATGGTTTTTGAAATGAAATATTCAAATTTGTGGTCCATTTAGTTGTGGCCTCTAGAGGCGCCAGCAACCATTTCGACCCTTTAAATCGTTGCAATTTTTCTGTGCTACACTGTATACGATTTTGGACTAGAAAAATCGATTCTCCTATCTTTTCTGCTAAAAAAAGGTATATTTTAGTGATGTCGCTAGGAGCAACCGTTTCTGAGGAAAACACATTTAAAACTCACAATGTTTATTTATTTAAAACTTGTGAGGAGCACTAAAATATCCAATATTAAAAAATCAAGAAAAGAAATTAATATTAAAAGTAAACATGTTCTTTTGATAACAACTGTTCATACAACTGTCCCCAAAAAAACCCCGTATACGAAATTTCATGAAATTATTTCGAAACAGTCAAAAATATTGAAGAAATCGCGATTTCTTTTTGAACTTTGACACCTGTATCTCGAAACGAAGCATTTCCGGACCCATGTACATATGAACTTTTTGCTTATAGTGAGTTCTAGTGCTCCTTTAATTTTGGCGGATTAGATAAGATTCACCCTGTATATATATATATATATATATATATATATATATATATATAAGATAGCTTATTTATTACTCTATCAATTTTATTAAGAATTCCTATACCCAACCCCACTCGTTTTTTAGTTAAATTCGTCTCTAGCCGAAACTAACCCGTTATTAATCAAAACTTGGTGTAAAAGTATTAGCGTATTTAATAGCTGGTCATGGAAAGAAATGCATGGTAAATGGAAAATAAATAAACATTAAGATTGTTACAGGCCAAATACTCACTAGAGCATCCAACCCGTAAAAACAATTTGTGCCACGGCATAGCTCAGTAGTGTGAGCGGGGTTTTTTACTAAAAGATGCAAAAGAGGCACTCGTCATAACTTCAAAAACGTGAAATTCGGGTAAAAATGTCAAAAAGGCGCCACCTGTTAAACACATTCATAGCGGAAAAACGCCATGAACAGATCTTACATTGATCTAACAGGAAATCAAAACGTTCATTCAAAAATAAGCCACTCTACTACTTAAAACCAAAACTATTTACGCTAAGATTACCTAAACTTCAATTAAGTCTTAATATAAAATAATATAAAATCCGTAAAATAAGAAATAAATCTCAAAACTCATCAAATATTTCGATAAACCTACGTCAAAAATTATTAGCTCAACTAACCCAAAAATAAATAAAAGACGATAATTAATTCTTCAATTTAAAACACAAAATACGTCCCTACAACAAAATTAAGCCTGTTGGAAAATTTATAAATCCCTAAATTTAATGAACGTCGATATTGGTATGTAATACCCAAACCCATCGAAAATACAGCTCATTTCCAAACAAATAACAAACTACTTGCCTTTGCCAAATAAGCAATGTCTGCAATCGGTAAGTCGATACACCTATAAAATGCTTCAAAAGAGGGCGACTATTGGCGACACCCTCATATGCTCAAAATACGGTCTACGACCGGCTCACTGCATGACTTTACGTTGCTTATAATTTAAAATCTCTTAATAAATCTGCACTTGAACATAATTATTCTTCAAATAAAAGAAATCGCTTTAATTCATTTACAACCATTCGCAATTATCTCAATACATCCAGTATAGAATATGCCCAAATTCAAAAACAAAGTATTGCATCACCTCTTTAAAAGTTACGTTAAAAATTCAATAAACAATGTAATGTAATAACTTTACTTCAAATAAACACAACCATAATGACGTTAATTTTATGATCCGCATAAAAGTCAAACCCTCCAAATACGCGTATTATGATGATTTACAACAAATGGGTTTACACTTTAAAAAAACACAATAAGTACGTTAACCTAAAGATATACATATACTGAATAATAACATGGAAACGCCATCATCGAAAGGTCACACAATTGTTACATAAATCAAATCCTTTAAACAAATAAAATCTAGTTTACTTAAAAGGCCGTGAATCTACCTAACGTCAATATGGGCCTTACTAAAATTATTGTAAATTTGAAATAAAACCCAAAGTAATAAAGGTTATAACCAATAAGCTGCGTTCTCTTGTAACGCATAACCAAATTTAATTTTGATACAAGTCATCAGGTTTATAATTTAAAAAAAATACTCAGATAAATTTAGAATTATCTCACGAATGATTAGCTAGCATTACAATTTAATAGATACAATAAAATCAAACGCGAATGTAGAAAGATAGCGTATTCGAACGTCAGCATACAAAACAAAAAAAATGCATCAAAATTTATTAAAATTTGTCAACCAAAGCAAAACAAAATGCACAAAGAGTTTACCTTATATTTGTTATACAGACACCTGTAGTACCTAGAGATGACCTTGGCGGCGGAAATGTGATGGGGTTGATACTGCACTAGGTTCTTCCAGCATAACCTAACTCGTGAATATTTCTCCTTCTAATACATTTGATTCAAATTACAGTTGGTTGTAATTGCACTAATACTTAAACTTCCTTAAGCTTCGACTACGTTACTCTACTACATACAAGTTCTAACACTTACTAATTTAAAATCTCAAAAGAACGAAAAGCTTGTATTATTTGTTCGAAGTCGGGAGTATACGAAAAATGTATCATTTAATCCAGGAACTTGTAACTTTAATCCGCAGAGAAAACAAATTGCCAAACAGCAGGTCCATAGAACGTAGCTAAGCACGAAAACCCCGTATTTATATGTTCAAAAATGTTATCATGACAAACGATACACAATACAAAAAATAACTCAGAGATGTGGTGAACCAGTATATAATCCGAATCAGCGAGAGCGGAACATCCTTCAACGGTAGTTCGATATACCCCAGCATACGTAACTCCCTCCAACCCCCACTTAACTACCCCTTTTACGGATAATGCGTTGACCGCCAACAAACAAATAGTGCATTTATCCCGGCAACTTCATGTAGACTAAAATCCACTATGTTACTTAAATCTTCAATAGCCAATTATAACAAAAGAATTACTTAAATTTTAAATCGCGCCAAACACGAATAGAACTCTAAATCCGTCGAAAAGAAATTACGTCACCCAACGGTTACCCAAACCAAAAAATGCAAGCTATTAATAACTAGGAATTTAAATTAAAACTTTAATTTATTACTGCATTGAACCCGAAAGAAAAATACCTATTTGATGCTCCCAAAATTAGAACACTAGATGCTAATTTGCAATAATAACCAGCTATCCTCAAATACGTAAAAATGTGACTTAAATGAAAGTTGCCAAAATTGCTTTTATATTTAATTTTAAATACTTCAATACGAAACAAAATATATTAGCTTTTTACTTTTAACTTCGAAATTCGAAAAAAACGAGAAGGACCAAACTATCTACCGTGTGTTACTTAAAATTCCTACACAGAGTAACAACGTATCAACTATAAGTTTTGTACATTGTCAGTTGCGCATTGCTAAATATTATTATTTATTTGCGTCACAACTATTTTTTAAGCGGCAATTATTCATTTAAGTGGTTTTTGCTAATAAAAGTGCTCTTATGATGGAATACCAAAAAGATGAGTTCGTAGATATGATTTTTGTACTTGGGAAGTTCCAAAAAATCTCCTTTCTGGCTAGTCGAGTTTATGCAGAGCGTTATCCCGAAGCGAGAGCTGGAAAATTTATTACAAACGGGACTTGTAGACAAAACCAGTAAAGAGTAGACCGGTTCGAAGTGAAGAAAATGAATTGTTTGTTATGTTATCTGTTACCGAAAATCCTTCAGTTAGTCAAAAAACAATTAGTCATGCGATAGGTGTTAGTGAACCAAGCGTTCTAAGGATTTTAAAGGATAACCGTTTTCATGTGTATCATATCCAGTTTAATCAACAACTATTTGATATGGATTCAGAGCGACGTGTCGTATTTTGCAATTGGGTTCAACATAAAACTGATATAACTTACAACTTTTTTGATAAGGTTTTGTTCTCGGATGAAGCCACATTCCACAAAAATGGATTTGTGGATCACCATAACTTCCACTACTATTCAGATCAAAATCCGAGGTTTTTCAGGTAGGTTGACTATCAACACAAATGGTCAATAAACGTTTGAGGCAGAATTATCGGTGAACATGTTATTCGAGCTTATTTTTTAACGGGAATTTAAATGTAGCTACGTATTTTGATTTTTTGAAAAAGCATTTGCAAAACCTATGTGCAAAGCCAATAACTGTGCGGAATGAAATCTTAAGGAATTCTTTCCAAATCGTTGGATTGGCAGAGGATTGCCTTGTAACTGGTCACTCCGATCCCCCGATTACTGGACTTCTTTTTGTGGGGATCTTTTACCAAGAGCCGCCAACTACGCAAGAAAATATGCAACAAAGATTAAGGAATACGTTTGAGAGTATTACGCCTCACCTGTTCAAAACCACCTTCAGTTGTTCCTCCTAGAAAACGGAGGACATATCGAACATGGATTTTATTTAAAAAAAATTGAATTGATATCAAAAACTTTATGCATACGTTAACAATCTCACAGTAATTTTAAAATAAAGCTATTCATAAGTTTGCTATGTCTAATAACAGCTTTTGATGAATATCTCTGAAAGATATCAGTATACTTACAAATATAAAAGATGTTGCACACATTATGTTTGTTCCCTTTAAAAGATATAACTTTTACGCCTAGCTTTGATTAATAGCGGGTAGTTTCGGTAAACACGAATTTAACTAAAGAACGAGTGGTTAATAAAATTGATAAAATAGCAAATAAGCTATTCCATGCCGATGAAAAATATAGGACGTGCCATTTGAAAATTTCGAGAAAATCTACGATCCTCGATGTGGACCATACTGTATATGACTTCCGATGTTTCGTGAAGCCATCTATACAAAAATAAAATAGATAATATACATAAAATATACCCAGTACAAATAATAATTAATTTCGTTTGTTCTTGAAAGATACCGAGTGATCAACACACGTGCATTCAGACAAAGAAATAAGATGCTGAAACTTTCTTGAGGTAATGTACGGAAGCAAGGAGAATTTAGTCAAATTTGGAATAATATGTAAGGTATTCCGTTAAAAACTATATAAGTTTGTATTGTCATGTACATATGGGCCACCCTGTATTTGTGAAAATATTTTGAAAATTTTAATATTTTTTGTAACATAAAATTTGAAAAAATCCACATATCACCATACAAGTCAGTTTTTATACTGTTTTGGGAATATGTTGGCAACTTTTGTATGTTGCCTGTTCGAAGATGAATAGAATATGTTTTTCGTTTTCAAAACAACAGGAGCTGACTCTAATGTAAATTTACTATTACAACCTGGACAGCGATATCTTGCCATCGGTTTGTATTTACTTCTGAAAATAAAGCATGACAAGGTGAAAAATTTACACTAAATTGGTAAATAATGGTATATAAAGAAAAGGCGTTAAGGGGCATAACAAATTTAATAAATGGACATGATTAGGCAGATTAGTTTATTTCTTTATTAAGTAAGTAGCCTTGAGTTTTTTAGAAATTAAAATTTGCAAAATCAGCTAATTCAAACAATAAAATTAAATCTTTTACCCAAGTTTTAATAGAAACAAGCATTCTTTTGTACTTTGGAGTTCAATTTCAACTTATTATTTATTGCTGTCGAATGCACAGTAAAATATCTTAGGCATATTAGGAAAGATATCGGAAAGTTTATGTTCAATCCTAATCACATTTATTCTTTATGTTTTTTGGATCACTGAACACGAATCTGAGGTTATGCCCGAATCATTGTTTTCTTTTCTTGTGAAAAACTTCCAAATTTGGTCAATTTTTTATTTTTTTCTGATAAATCTCGGTAATTATGCGTTTTGCGAAAAGATCATGCTTTGCTACAAAACCGTTACATAGCTAGAGCGCACTAAAAAATGGCCAGCATTCCTAAAAATTAAAAAACCCTAAATACTGCCGTTTTACATCAGGTTTCCGTGGAAACGACCCGTTACGATAATTTTGACTATATTGTAAGAGGTTTCATGGTTTTAAAAACTTTTTTACACTATTGAGCTTTTTCGTTTATTTACTATATCTGTTTCCAAGACAGTAGTATGTGTTTACTCGTTGCGAGGTCCAACTCGTCGGCAAGTATTTACTTACCGACGTCTTTTACTTACCAACGTAAAATTATATATACTATATTTCACAACAATAATAATTTGGACACTTTTGACTTTTCGTTTATTTAGTAGAAATTAAATAGTTTCAATTGTGGTAAATTTAATACAATCATGCAAAAACAGTATGAGCATCACGAACATTACGTGTTGTACCGGTCCCCGGCCAAATTGGAGGCTTCGCTATGACCGTGGACCGGTAGACGTCCCTTACTGTTCTTGATACTCAATATACTATTGTTTTCATTTCATGACGATTTTGAAAAAGTTTGGACTTACTGTGGACCAGAAATGTGTATATAGTAATTAAACTTTCTATAGTATTAAACGTGTCAGGCTGTTAAATTGTTTACTGTAAAAATCATTGAAATCAGTCAGTTCATTAAAACAAGAACAGCTGTAAATCAAAACGGCAAGTATTTGTTCACCTTTGTTATTGTTGATTCACAATTAATGCAATTTAATTTTTTTAGAGATTAGATTTAAGTAGTTTTGATTGTGCTAACGTCAGTGCCATGATGTCTGCATGTTTTATTTGGGAGTTGCCGCTAGAAGAACGGTCAACAGTGAAAAAAAGAGTTGCGTCGTTTATTGAAGCCAGCAAAAAAAGGAGAGATGGGAAATTAGATATATTCCTACATTACATTCGTAATTTCAAATTATTTACCATGCATACCTCTAACATTCCACGTACCGACTCGCATTTATTTCTTGCACAGTCGTCAGCAATGGGGCATGTCTCTTTCAATCTTGACCTCCCCTTGTGGTCAGGTCGATCCGAGGCAATTGTATTATTCTCTTGAGTAATACCACAGCGGGATTACCGGTTACTAGCCAAACAGTGCCCCGGACGATGTAGCACCCTACTAATGGAATTTTGGCCATTCTTTAGTGCGCTCTAGTAACGTAACGGTTAGTCGCAGAAAGAATTGTAATATATGATTAATTTTTCAAAGTCGGGTCTTTTCGAAAAAAAACGCATAATTACCGAGATTTACCCCAAAAACCTAAAAAATTGACCAGAAAAACAATGCTCGGGCATAATATCTGTCATAAGTAAACATCAGACTCGTCTTCAGCGACCCAAAAACCGTGAAAAATAAATATGATTAGGACTGTATCTAAAATCTCCGCTACTTGCCCTTTTTACTCCTAAATTGACTAGCCTAGAAGTGTTTACACACATTGACATTTTATAGATAAGCATTTTGTGGTAGATATTGGAAAATAAATAATAGTATATTATGAAATTAGTTTGTAATGCAACGGATTATGATAAGAGTTTCCATTATTATTTAAGCGGAGCGAAATATATAATGAAAAAAATGCCATAATCCCGCATTATAAACGAATTTCATATGCTATTTTGTCGTCGAATTAGCCACTTTGAGACACAATTTAAATGAAATAATAATTTCAGATCGTTACAAAAAAAAATATCATTTTACTGGAGTTCAAGAACGGTCTTATTATAGTTGCCATAGTTTTGCTTTGTGTGTCGTTTATTTTTCGTAAATAAATAAATTTTGCAAAAATGGATTCAAACGTGGATGAAGAAATCAAAAAAGCAGAAGAAACTGAGTTGAGTCTTATACCTAAAAAGTCCGAAATCATTCATAAGATAGAGTTCGAGAGATTTATTGAGTGGATGCGCAAGAATAATACGGAAACTTTTACAGAGAAGGTTTTGCTTGCGTATTTAGTTGATCAGGTAAGTTCATTACACCATTTAGTAAAGGTAATCATTCTTTGTATTTATTTTATTAGTCGAAAAACTACACATCGTCTTCACTATGGTTCATGTGCTGCAAATTAAAATGTATATTACGTCTCAAAAGGTTGTGGACATCAGCAAGTTTTCGGCATTCTTGAAAAACTGTTCTGTTGGGTACATAGTAGTATTTTCAAAAGAGCACTTACTTAATTTTTTCTTGAAGCACCCAACTACAAATACTTACTTATGAAGGTAAATTTCTACTTTAAAAATTATTCTTAATAAATATGATTCCATTTTAGGTATTTGCAATATTTAGTGTGTTTGGCGGTTGCAGACGTATGTAATCGTAAAATCTGTGTGTTGGGAATACTAAAGAAGAAGGTTCTGTCTTTGTGGTTTATATTAGAGATAACAAAACACATAGACCCAGCGTGTTTACCATATTAAACGATGATAGTAGAGTGAATTATATTGATCTGATTAAGAAGTACATGAGTTTAAGACCGAAGCATGTGAAGATTGGAAAGTTTTTTTTATTGTACAATGGGTGTAAATGTATCTGTAATCCTATTGGCATTAACACATTGGGTTAGATTCCTCGACAGATTGCCAACTGTTTAAATATTCCGAATGCCGATCAATACACAGGACATTCATTTCGTACAACTTCTGCCACAATCTTGGCAGACAGTGGAGCTGACATCAGAACTTTAAAACGGCATGGGGATTGGAAAAACGATGCTGTTACTGAAGGGCACGTGGCAGACTCCATCGAAAACAAGAAGAAAATTGCCAAAACCTTAGGATCTAGTAGCGCACAACAAATGAGTAACCGAGAAATAGGTATATCAACATCTTCAAGCAGTTCAAGCTAATGCCTTCTTGAAACATCTGGGGGAATTTCAATTACCGGAAATTCCACTCATTAATATTAACATCATAACAGTTTCTTTAATATTCAATTTAGATCATATTCTAACTGTAGTATTAATATAAATAAATAATTTGTTCAATTTGTTTGCATTTCGTCGTCAACACGATTTTATGGCACAACATTACAGCACGCATGCCATACAGTGACAAATTATCAACGATTTTGACATTAATAACAAGGCATTCTAATGCTAGTCGACGACAAAAATACTTACACGCTAATTAGATCCAAAAATGGCAAACACACATAAAAACACTTTGTCGTCAACTAGCATTAGAATGCCTTGGTTATTAATGTCAAAATCGTTAATAATTTGTCACTTTATGGCACGCGTCCTGTAATTTTGTGCCATAAAGTCGTCTCGACGACGAAATACAAACAAAGAAATTTAACAAATTATTTATTTTTATTAATACTACAGTTAGAATATGATCTGTAATTAATGTAATATTAAAGAAATTATAGTTTACTGATGTTAATATTAATGGTGCAATTGGAATTTCCGGTAATTTAAATTCCTCCAGATGTTTCAAGAAGGCTTTCGCTTGATCTGTTTGAAGATGTTGATATACATATTTCTCGGTTACTCATTCGTTGTACGCTACTAGGTCCTAAGGTTTTGGCAATTTTCTTATTGTTTTCGTTAGATGGATGCCACGTACCTTTCAGCAACAGCATCGTTTTTCCAATCTCTATGCCGTTTTAAAGTTCTAATGTCAGCTCCATTATCTGACAAGATTGTAGGGAAGTTCTACGAAATAAATGTCCTGTGTATTGATCGGCATTGGGAATATTTAAATACTCTACAATCCGTCGAGAAATCTGACCAAATGTGTTAATGCCAAAAAGCTTTTCAATCTTCACATGCTTGGTCTTAAACTCATGTACTTCCTAATGAGGTCAATATAATTTACTCTGCTGCCATGGTTTAATATGGTAAAAACCCTGGGTCTACGTGTTTTGGTATCTTTAATATAAACCACAAAGACAGAACCTTCTTCTTTATTATCCCCAACACACAGATTATGCAATTCTATGCGTCTGCAACCGCCAAACACACCAAATATTGCAACTATCTAAAATGGAATCATATGTATTAAGAATAGTTTTAAAAGTAAAAATTTACGTTCATAAGTATGTATTTGTCGTTGGGTGCTTCAAGCAAAATAGAATAAGTGCTTTTTTGAAAACACTAATGACTTCTCTGGTATGTACCAAACAGAACAGTTTATCAAGAATGCCAAAAGTTTTAAAACTTGCTGATGTCCACATCCTTTTTGAGACGTAACATACATTTTAATTTGGAGTACATGCACCATAATGAAGACGATTTGTAGTTTTTCGACTGATAAAATAAATACTAAGAATGATTACCTTTAATGAATGGGGTAATGAACTTACCTGATCAAGGAAATACGCAAGCAAAACCTTTTCTGTAAAAGTTTCCGTATTATTCTTGCGCATCCACTCAATGCATTTGTCGAACTTTTTCATATAAATGATTTCGGACTTTTTAGGTATAAGACTCAACTCAGCTTCTTCTGCTTTTTTAAGGATTTCTTCATCCACGCCTGAATCCATTTTTGCAAAATTTGTTTATTTACAAAGAATAAATGACACTTATAATGCAAAACTACGGCAACTATAAGACCGTTCATGAACTCCTGTGAAATGATATTTTTTTGTAACGATCTGAAATTAATTATTTCATTTCAATTGTGTCTCAAAGTTCGACGACGAAGTAGCATATGAAATTCGTTTATAATGCGGGATTATGGCAGTCGTTTCCATTATTGATTTCGCTCCGCTCAAACAATAATGGAAACTCCTATCATAATCCGTTGCATTACAAACTAATTTCATAATATACTATTATTTAGATTAGATTTAGGTACAGTCCTAATCATATTTATTCTTTATGTTTTTTGGGTTGCTGAACACGAATCTGAGGTTTACTTATGACAGATATTATGCCCGGAACATTGTTTTTTTGGTCAATTTTTTTAGGTTTTTGGGCGAATCTCGGTAATTATGCGTTTTTTCGAAAAGACCATACTTTGCAAAATTAATTATATATTATAATTCTTTCTACTACTAACCGTTACGTTGCTAGAGTGCACTAAAGAATGGCCAAAATTCCGAAAATTCCTTTAATAGGGAAGCAATAATGGAAACGAATCCCTTGCATTATAAACTAATTTCATAATATACTATTTAACGAAATACCTTATTTTTTTCGTCGTTAAGGTAACGTACCATTCATATGGAAATAGTTTCTTTGAATGGAAAATTTTTTGTAATCTTAGAATTAATTAGTACCCATGATTCACTGCTAGAAGATACTTGAGCTCAAATTGTTGAATGAAACTCCAAGTGTACAGGGTTAGTTTAGTACATTAGGTTTATAGTTATGTTTTTTTATTGGACCTTGCAATTAATATGCTTTACATCCTGTAAAACAAATCAATTAATCAACATTACTTTGAAGATGTGATGATTTAATTACATTAGTAGTTTAATTAACTGAAATATTATACCTACTTAAATTATTATTTATTGCGAAACACTACATTGTCTAACTTTTTTTGTAATTCAATAATAACAATAATGATTGTTTCAGATGATCTCCTTCAATTCTAAAATGAATGGTAAACAAAAGTAAATCACTATGGAAATTGTGAAAAACTATACAGAATCACTTATATCTATAATACCTAACCATACTGATGAACTGATGTTCGAAATTAACAGAACTAAAAATTTTACAAACGATTTGGATTATGAAGATGAAGAATACATTTTGACAGAGTGTACATTAGAGTGATATTTATAACCATTTACTCTATTGTTTTCTGCCTTTGTTTTTTTGGTAAGTCAATTCTATTTTAGCATGATTACTATATTGAGTACAATTTTTTCCGAAATAAACCCTATTTACATTTTTTCCACAAAGTATAAACGC
This sequence comes from Vesta saturnalis, assembly GCA_036346205.1. Taxonomy (NCBI): domain Eukaryota; kingdom Metazoa; phylum Arthropoda; class Insecta; order Coleoptera; family Lampyridae; genus Vesta; species Vesta saturnalis. The sequence goes on along the minus strand of JARFJB010001896.1, from coordinate 1,188,827 downwards.
TCTTGTTGGTATACAATAACAAAATAGAACGAGTCCATGTAAAAATGATAAAATTATAGAATAAACAAATTTTGATTTGATTAATTGGATAAACAACTGAGTTTGAGGGACGGTAAAGGTGTGTATAGATAATAGTAGATTATTTATGTGGAGAAGTATTACTTTTCATGGCACGCCTGTGTTTAGCGGCCGAACGAAATGAGGCGGCTAATAGAAGGAAAGCCATGAAAAGTAACTTCTCCAAATAAAATATACTATTTTTTCTTCAAACATCCGCAAATTTACGCAAAACATTTTTTTAGGGATATTATTAGTGTTCGTTAAATTATACGCTATTGTGAAGTAAGTAGCTTTGTTTTTATGAATATGTAGGTGCTGCTTCCTTGGTAATGCAGTAAATAACCTTATTAATGATTGAAAAAATATTTCTCAGTTCGTCCTTTTTAATAAGAAAGAAGTTAGTTAATTAAATCACTAAAAATATAGTTGTTATAAATTAGTTCGTTTTAGAATGCAGTGCACGTCGCCCGAAATTGCCGTTGAAGCGAATAAAGCAGTATCGTGCCTCGAACCGTCGAAATCCGGTGAAAAGTATTTTTCTGCGTATCAACACTTTATTCAATGGTGTAATTGAAAGAATGTGAACATTTATTCGGAAAATGTACTTCTTATGTGTTTTAACCAGATGCCGAAAGATAATAAATGGAAATCTTCGACAATGTGGCCCTGTTATTCCATGATGAAATCCGAATTAATTATTAAGCGTGGAAATAAGTCAATATTTAAAGTTACGATGTGTTCTGAAAAAGGGAAATGAAGCATAATTTGCAAAAAAGTCAAGAATATTTACTAAAGAACAGTTTGAAGGTATTTTAATGGATGCACCAGATGAAGTGCATTTAGGAATAAAGCTAAATTAAAATCAGTTTTGATTTTGTGCCCTTCCAATGTAATACGATATAGTCAGATTGTTTTATTAATCAAAGGAACCGGCGCATGCGGATGCGACGAGATCATGAAAATCAGTCTGTGCGTCGGTGCGTGATGTGCGTCTGTGCGTCTGTGTGTCGTGCTTGTGCGTCTGTGCGTGTGCGTCGTGTGTGCTGTCGTTGTGCGTGTGTGCGTGTGCGTGTGTGTGTGTGTGCGTGTGTGCTGTGGTGTGTGGTGTGTCGTGAGCGTGCGTGTGTGTGTGTGCGTGTGTGTGTGTGTGTGTGTGTGTGTGTGTGTGTGTGTTGTGTGTGTGGTGTGTGTGTGTGTATGTGTGTGTGTGGTGTGTGTCTGTCTGTGTGTGTGTGTGTGTGTGTGTGTGTGTGTGTGTGTGTGTGTGTGTGTGTGTGTGTGGGTGTGTGTGTGTGTGTGTGTGTGTGTGTGTGTGTGTGTGTGTGTTGTGTGTGTGGTGTGTGTTGTGCGTGGTGCGTGGTGCGTGTGTGCGTGTTGTGCGTGCGTGTGCGTGTGCGTGCTGTGTGCGTGTGTGCGTGTGCGTGTGCTGTGTGGTGTGTGGTGTCGTGTTGTGTGTGTGTGCTGTGTGCGTGGGCGTGGCGTGGGTGGTGTGTGCGTACGGCGGTGCGGCGTGGGCGTGTGCTGGTGCGCGGCGCGTGTGCGCTTGGCGTGCGTGCTGTGCGTGCACGTGAGGCGTGTTCGCGCGCTGCGTGCGTGTGTGCGTTGAGCTTGCGTGCGTGCGTGCGCGCGCGTGATGTCTTTTGAACCCTTAAGGCTATCGATATGAAATTAGGTACAAAATTCTTTGCCATAAAATGTAGATCAAGTTCGTTAATGAGTAAAATCCAACCAGTGGCGCGTCATTTTTAGGGAATTAAGAAATAAACAAAATTAATAGCTTCAAATTTTAAAAAGTTACATAATTCAAAAATCAAACTAGTACTTTTTTATAAAATTTCAAAATAAGAGAATATATTATAACCAGTGGCGCCCCGTTTTTAGGGCACAAAATTGTGTATTTTTTAATTTATCAACCGATTTTTTGAAAGTCGGGTATTGGGGGTTTTAAGATTGCTAAGAATAAATCATGTCAAAATTAAAAAATACAAAATGGCGGATCAAAAATGGGGAATTATCGTGTTTTAAAACCGATATGACTCAAATTCAGATATTGTGGGCTTTGAGGTTATTTATTTACATATATGAGAAAGCATTATGGCCGATAATTTGGCAGCGGTTTTTATGTAATATTATGGTCAAAAAGTTTGCACAATAGAACAAAACCAAACTACAATTTCATCGTCTTGTTAGTTAAATTAGAAGAAGACAAAAGTGGTTTTATTTACATATATGAGAAAGCATTATGGCCGATAATTTGGCAGCGGTTTTTATGTAATATTATGGTCAAAAAGTTTGCACAATAGAACAAAACCAAACTACAATTTCATCGTCTTGTTAGTTAAATTAGAAGAAGACAAAAGTGGTATGACGAGTAGGTAACAAAGGACTTCAAAAAAAAACTTACTTATGCGCGAGTTATAAATGAAAAACTAAAATTATCCGCAGAACTTAGTAATGAACGGTATCGGAATTATAAAATAATAAAAAATCACAAAAATTTCTTAAAAGGAACTGAATAAATAGCTCTTAAGCTTTTTATGTTATTTTTGGTGTTCATATTATTGCTTTAACTATTAATACGGCACATTTCTAAAAATCATCTTATTTTTGTGTTGTCATCACTTGCAATAATGATTGTAACTTGCAAGTTTATGCGATGATCACAGTCACTTAAATGTTCTGAAACGCCATTTGCTTTATATTTAAATTACAGTAATTTTTGTGTTTAGCTAAACGATTTTTAAGTTTTTGTGAAGTCCGTCTTATGTAAACATTTACCGTAAAACTACATTATTTTTCTGTACGACAGGAGTCGTGTGTAAGTTGTTTTTACATTCTCTTAACATAAATACTTTTAACAAATGAATCAAATTGTATTAATTTAACAACCCTCTCCTGTCTCTTTCTATTTTTTATAAACGTTATATTGCAATACATAATGGTAGTTTACTAGTAACTAACTTAAACATAAGTTGAATAGTTAATTTTTTCTTGCTAAAATCTGTTAAAATTTGTTATTCTAATTTAGCTTTGATAAAGAAAACTATTAGTTTTAGAAAGCTTGTAAGTGTATAAAATAGTTTAAATGCAATGATACTGAGAGAACTTCATTACACTACGCCTTCGTGTTCTATTTATTATTGTATGAAATATATAAATATATATATATATATATATATATATATATATATATATATAATTATTATTATTATTATATTCGTATGATTACGATACGTTTACGCTCGTCAAACACAGCAAGATACAGTACAAATTTACCTAAAACTAAAATCACAACACGTATTTGTTGAATAGAATGTATTATTAACTAAGAGATCCTTAATTTTTAGTTTAAAAATATTCAATGGGAGCGATTTGAGATCAGGTGGTAGTACGTTAAAGAATTTTATACAATAGTAATTTAACGAATATCTTGATTTATGTATTCTCATACTATGACGTTAGTTCTATTTCTGGTGTTATAATTATGTATTTGGTCATGATTTTTATATTTGTTTTTATTTTTGTAAATGTAGATTAAGCAGTAATAAATATATAAGCAAGGCAGTGTAAGTATATTTAAAGAAGTGGAATATGTCGCATGTGGAGAATTGCCCCATGCTAGGATTGCATATGAAAACTGTGACTGGAACAATGAATAATATGTCACCATTAGCACATCTTCAGAAACAGAATGTTTTAACCGACGCGACGTAGACAATAAATTGTTTTACGAAGTTTCATTAAAACAGTGTCTATATGTTCGTACCATTTTAAAGAACAGTCCAATTTGACACCGAGAAACCTAATATTCCGTTCGCAGTGAACCAGTTTGATACCGATGTTAACGTAATTTGATCCATTTTAGCCAATTCGATTGCAGGACGGTAGTATCGTCGGCAAAGAGAATTAATTTAGCTTCAATACGTAGGGGCAAGTCAATTATATACATAAGGAACAATGTAGGTCCCAGAACAGACCCTTGCGGAACACCTGTATTTAATATTTTTTGCTAGATACTAAGTTATCTATTTTCACAAACTGCTTTCTGTTGCATAAAAATGAACGAAGTAATGTGCAGCTATTATCATCGATATTATACTGTTTTAACTTGCTAATAAGAATTTTGTGAGAAACACAATAGAAAACTTTACATAGATCAATTGAAGTAATTGAACGAATAGATTTACCCTCAAAACATTCCTTTATTTCAGATACAAGGTCTAGGATAGCATATGATGTGGATCTACCTGATCTAAAACCAAACTGATGGTTATGTATTAAACAGTTTTCTTCTAAATACAGCATTATTTGATTTTTTAGTAACTTTTCGAAAATTTTGCTAAATATAGGTAATATTGACATTGAACGATAGTCATTGATATCATTACAATCACCTTTTTTATGGAGGGGAATAACAGAAGCGATTTTTGTGTTACCAGGAAAAATATTACAACTGATACAATAATTTATAATTTTAGTAAGAGGCATAACTATAATACCTTTAACACACTTAACTACCTCTGCAGTAATACCATAATTATCTCTGCTTTTCCCACCTTTAGAGCTGTAATTTCGTCCCTTACTTGGTTGTAGTTTAACTGGTCTAAAAAAGAAATGAAGGTGGTCCACGGAGTGTTTAGGAATGAACGAGTTTGGGTCAGTAATATAAGTGACACTGGTTTTAATGTTATTTACAATACCTAACGCTACATTTGCAAAATTATCATTTAAAGATTCTGCCGGTAATGTACATTCAAAGTTTCGGTCCTTGGGGCACCTTGTCGAATTTATTATCTCCCAAGTAGCCTTCATTGTATCTTTGGATTTGCGATGAAGTTTGAACTCGCTGTGATTCTACATTTGATAATTTCTTTTCTGTAAGCTATACGATAATTATTTTTTATATTTTTCATTTCTGCGCTAGCATTTTTTCGTACATATCGCTAATTAGATGAAACAAATCTCTCATTTTTCTCAACTTATCGTTAAACCAGTGTACCTGATTTATACTAGACTGAACTTCAACTTCTTTCAAAAGGAAAGCACAAGTTAAATAAATTCGTGAAATTGTTGAAAAGCATATCAAACGTGTTACAAACATTAACTTCTACACTGTCAATAAAACTCCAGTCGCTTTCATAGAGATAATTATAAAACAAAAACTAACCATGTTGAGTTGTTGGTCTAATGACTTTTTACTAACAACATTTTCGGAACTATACGTATTAAAACTAAGGCATATACCATCATGACCAGAAAACCCAACGTCCAATTTTTTTACAATGAAATTGTTGATATTCACAAAGATATTATCCAAACAGTTTATGCCTCTCGTACTAAAATCGACAGTTGGTTCCAGGTTAAAAGTTTCAAAGAAGTCAATTACAAATGAAGAATCGTTATCAACGCAGCTTAATTTTACATAAAAATCTCCACACACAAGGATAATCAATAAATTTAAAAGTATCACTTAACACTAGCACCGTCGGTTATTGTAAATACCTAGAACTACCGTGGCCGGTCTTTGACCTCTGGACAATAAAGGTAATTTTGAGATGTATTCTTTATATATTTTACATTTAATTGAAATAGAAACATAAAAAAACACATTTTAGGTAAGTATTCATTTTAATCAAATAAAAATCAAATTGATTCTAATAGATTTAGAATTCGGTACAGTTTCACATGCTGTATTACGCTGTACAGTTCAAACAAATAACGGTCTTTGTTACACTTCCACATTTTCCACAAACATATTGTTACACATTGAACAAATGTGAGCCGTTTTATTTTTGTCACATTTTTTAATTTGGCACTGATAACGTTCTTTAGGTTTCGTTGTATCAGATGTGCTGATACTTGCACCAGAATCTTGTTTCGAATCGAAATACTCTTTTCTTGGTTCCTCAACTAGAATGAAAACAAAGTCCCTTCTTTTTATTTTAAACTAACCAGGCGTTCATTGTGGCAACATTTAAAACATTATAAAACACATGAACTGGCCATCTACGTGAACCAGCTTTCGTAGAATATTTTCTAGCCATTTGGTGCAACACATCTACCCCAAACTTTGTTTCATTGTAATACAACGCTGTATCAGGTTTCTCCTTTTTGCCATCATCTATAGCCACGGTTGGATGTAGCGTACTTAGCAATATGACATTTTTATATACTTTACTCTCATAAGTTGGAAAATGTGCTTTTATCATTTTTCATTACTGTAGTAGAATATAACTCTGCCCTTTTATACAAATTGGTAATTCCCTTCTTGCAGGGTTCATTGTTCCTACTATTGTTATGTTCTTTTTTGCCAGCACTGTTGATAACTTTTGGCTGGTAAAAAAGTTGTTGGTAGTAACATTTCTACCCATATTTCTTTTAAAACAACATATTCTGGAAGGGGTTGGCTGTTAGGACGCATATCGTCTTTTCCTAAATAAGGAAAACCATTCAGGAGATATTTAGAATTCGTGTCAACAGCCAGCCAAAATTTTACACCAAATTTATCAGGTTCATTCGCCATATATTGTATAAGTCTGCATCTAGCTGTAGTAGGAAACAGTTGTTAATCTACTGTAATGTTTGTTCCTGGAACACAGCAAGCTTCACAGTTACTAAGAAATGTAACCCATATTTCGGACGCCAAAGTAATCTTATCACTAACTAGACGTTCTTTTCATGTTGTTCGAATATCAAATCTTAAAAATTTCATGACTTCAAGAGATCGATTGCGTGACATGGTCTCACGAAAAAATTGCGATCCCCAATAACAGACCATAACCTGTCAAGCTGTAATGTTCTTGCACCGTAAAAACCACGAGCTAGCAATATTGCAAGAAAAGTTCTTGAAAAGACAATGACGAGTTTGTATCATCTCCTAGTTGCCGTTTAGCTTCAATTTCAGTACATACCTGAATGTGTTTTAGCGTTGTGTTATCTATAAACAATCTAAATGCACCCAGCACAGAATTAGCAAACACATCTCTTTTTGCGTAAGAAGTTCAGGAGTATTTCGCATAAGATTCCTTTGGACTATACGGGCAACATAACGTCCACTTGATTTCCAACTCCCATATATCATTAGATTTGATGATTGTTTACCCACAGGTAAATGCATGTACACACACCTCACACACCCACACACCCCACACACTCACACACCACACACTCCACACCACACACACACCACACACACACACCACACCCCACACCCACACCCCCCACACACCCACACACCACACACACCACACACTCACACACACACACACACACCACACACACACACACACCCACACACCACACACCACACACCACACACACACACCACACACCCACACACCCACACACCACACACCACACACCCACACACACCCCACACACACACCCACACACCCCACACACACCACACACACACACACCACACACCACACACACCACACACTCACACACCCACACACCACACACACCCACACACTCACACACCACACACTCCACACCGCACACACTCACACACCCACACACCACACACACACACCACACACCACACTCACACACCACACCACACCCACACACCCACACACCACACACACACACACACTCACACACTCACACACTCACACCACACACCACACCACACACCCACACACTCACACACACACACCCACACACCACACCCACACACCCACACACCCACACACACCCACACACCACACCACACACCACACACCCACACACCACACACCCACACACCCACACACCCACACACCACACACACACCCCACACACCACACACCCACACACCCACACACCCACACACCACACTCACACACCCACACACACCCACACACACCCACACACCACACACCCACACACCACACACACCACACACCCACACACCCCACACACACCCACACACTCACACACACACTCACACACCACACACCACACACACACCACACACTCACACACACACACTCACACACCCACACACCCCACACACTCACACCCACACACTCACACATCACACACCACACACCCACACGCACACTCACACACACCCACACACACTCACACACTCACACACTCACACACTCACACACCCACACACACCCACACACCACACACCCACACTCACACACCACACACCACACACCACACACCACACACTCACACACACCCCACACACCCCACACACCCACACACCACACACCACACCACACACCACCCACACCACACACCCACACCCACACCCACACACCACACACCACACACCCACACACCCACACACCACACACCACACACTCACACACCACACACACACCACACACCCACACACCCCACACACTCACACACACACACCACACACCCACACACACCTCACACACCACACACTCACACACTCACACCCACACACCCACACACACCACACCCACACCACACACCCACACTCACACACCCACACACCACACACACCACACACCCACACACCCACACCCACACACCACACACCCACACACCCACACACACACACCACACACCCACACACCACACACCACACACCACACACACACACCCACACCCCACACACTCACACACACACCCACACACACCTCACACACCACACACCACACACCCACACACACACACACACCCACACACCCACACACCACACACTCACACACACCCACACACACACCCACACACCCACACACACTCACACACTCACACACCACACACACACACACACCCACACACCCACACACCACACACCCCACACACCCACACACTCACACACCCACACACCCACACACCCACACACTCACACCACACACCCACACACCACACACCCACACCCACACACCACACCCCACACCACACACTCACACACCACACACACACCACACATCACACACCCACACACACACACCCACACACCACACACCACACACCACACACCACACACTCACACACCCACACACCACACACCACACACCACACACTCACACACACACCACACCACACACACACACTCACACACCACACACTCACACACCACACACCACACACACCACACACCACACACACCACACACCACACACCACACCCACACACCACACACCCACACACCCACACACTCACACACCCCACACACTCACACACTCACACCCCACACACCACACACCACACACCCACACACCACACACCCACACACCCACACACCCACACCCCACACACCCACACACCCACACACACACCCACACACACACCACACACCCACACACCCACACACCTCACACACACCCACACCCACACCACACACCCACACACCCCACACACCCCACACACCCACACCCACACACCACACCCCACACACCCACACACACACCACACACCACACACCACACCCACACACTCCACACACACACACACCACACACTCACACCCACACCCACACACCCACACACACTCACACACCCACACCCACACACACACACCACACACACCTCACCACACACTCACACACACACTCACACTCCCCACACACCACACACTCCACACCCACACCACACACACTCACACACACACACACACACTCACACACTACACACCCACACCTCACACCTCACACCCACACACTCACACACCACACACTCACACACCACACACCACACTCACACACCCCACACACCACACCCCACACACCACACACACCCACACACCACACACTCACACTCACACACCACACACCCACACCCACACACCACACACCACACACACCACACACCACACACCCACACACACACACCACACACCACACACCCACACACCCACACACTCACACACCACACACCCACACACCACACACCACACACACACCCACACACACACCACACACCACACACACCACACACCCACACACCACACACTCACACACCCACACACTCACACACCACACCCACACACCACACACCCACACACCACACACTCACACACACCACACCCACACACTCACACACCACACACTCACACACACCACACACACCCACACACCACACCCACACACCCACACACCCACACACCACACACCACACACCACACACCACACACCCCACACACACACACTCACACCCACACACCCACACACCCCACACACCACACCACACACCCACACACTCACACACTCACACACTCACACACCCACACCCCTCACACCCCACACCACACACCACACACCACACACCACACTCACACACCACACACCACACACCCACACACCCACACACACACACTCACACACCACACACCCACACACCACACACACACCACACACCACACACTCACACACCATATACCACACACCCACACACACACACCACACCCACACACTCACACACTCACACCACACACCACACACCACACACCACACCACACACTCACACACTCACACACTCACACCACACACCACACACTCACACACCACACACCACACACCACACCCACACCACACACCCACACACCCACACACCCACACACCACACACCACACACACCCCACACACACCACACACCACACACCACACACCCACACACTCACACACCACACACACACACACCACACACCCACACACCACACCACACACCCACACACACCACACACCACACACCCCACACACCCACACACCACACACCACACACCACACACCCACACCCACACACTCACACCCACACACCCACACACACACACACCCACACACCCCACACACTCACACACCCACACACCTCACACACACACACACACACCACACACCCACACACACCACACACCCACACACCACACACACACTCACACACTCACACACTCCACACCACACACTCACACACTCACACACCACACACCCACACACTCACACCCCACACACCACACACTCACACCCACACACCCACACCCACACACACCACACACCCACACACCACACCACACACACCACACACCACACACCACACACCCACACACCACACACCACACACCACACCACACACCACACACCACACACCACACACACACTCACACACCACACACACACCACACCCACACACACCACACCCCACACACCCACACACCTCACACACCACACACCCACACACACACACACCCACACACTCACACACACACCACACCCACACACCCACACACCCACACACCACACACCACACACTCACACCACACCCACACACCACACACCACACACCACACACCACACACCCACACCCCACACCCACACACCACACACCCCACACACCCACACACCACACTCACACACCACACACACACCTCACACACCACACACCCACACTCACACACCACACACTCACACCACACACTCACACACCACACACCACACACCACACTCACACCACACACACACACCCACACCCACACCACACCCACACCACACACACACACCCACACCACACACCACCACCACACACACCACACACCACACACCACACACCCCACACACACTCACACCACACACACCACACACCACACACCCACACACCACACCACACACACACACACACACACACACACACACCACACACCCCACACACACACACACCCACACACACACACCACACACCACACACTCACACACCACACACCACACACCCACACCACACACCCACACACCCACACCACACACTCACACACCCACACACACCACACACCCACACACCACACACCACACCACACACCACACACCCACACACCACACACTCACACACAGACACCCACACACCCACACACCACACACCCACACCACACACCACACACCCACACACTCACACACCACACACACCCACACACCACACCCCACACCCACACCCACACACCACACACCCACACACTCACACACTCACACACACACACACACACCCACACACCACACACCACACACCCACACACCACACACACCCCACACACCACACACACACACCCACACACCACACACACACCACACACCACACACCCACACACCACACACCACACACCACACACCCACACACACACACTCACACACACACACCACACACCACACACCCACACACCCACACACCACACACTCACACACCACACCCACACACCCACACCCACACACCACACACTCACACTCACACACCCCACACACCACACACCACACACTCACACACTCACACACTCACACACACACACCACACACACACACCACACACACTCACACACCACACACCACCACACACTCACACACCCACACCCACACACCACACACCACACACCACACACCACACACACACACACACCACACCCCACACCCACACACTCACACACCCACACACTCACACACCACACACCACACACACACACCCACACCACTCACACACCCACACCCCACACACCCCCACACACCCCACACACACCTCACACCACACACTCACACACCACACACACACACTCACACACCCACACTCACACCCACACACCCACACACACACCCACACCCACACACTCACACACCCCACACCCACACACCCCACACACTCACACACCCACACACCCACACACCACACACTCACACACTCACACACCCACACACCACACACCCACACTCACACTCACACTCACACACTCACACACCACACACCACACACCTCACACACCACACACTCACACACCACACACTCACACACACCCACACACTCACACACCACACACCCACACCCCACACACTCACACTCACACCCACACCCACACACCCACACACCACACCCCACACACCTCACACACCACACCCACACACCACACACCCCACACACCACACACTCACACACCACACCCACACCACACACCACACCCTCACACACCACACACCACACACACACACCACACACCCACACACACACACCTCACACCCCACACACCACACACCACACACCACACACACCTCACACACCACACACACACCACACACTCACACCACACCCACACACCCACACACCACACACCACACACTCACACACCACACCCACACACCACACACCACACACTCACACACCACACACCACACACACACACACCCACACACCCACACACACTCACACACCCACACACCACACACCCACACACACACACTCACACACTCACACTCACACCACACTCACACACTCACACACCACACACTCACCCCACACACCCCACACACCACACACCCACACCACACTCACACACTCACACACCCACACACCCACACACCACACACCCACACACACCCACACACCACACACCCACACACTCACACACCACACACCCCACACCACACACTCACACACCCACACACCACACACCACACCACACACCACACACACACACTCACACACCACACACACACCACACTCCACACACCCCACACACACACACACACACACCACACACCACACACACACTCACACACCACACACACACCCACACACCACACACCCACACACCACACTCACACACACCACACTCACACACCCACACACCACACACCACACACCCACACACCACACACTCACACACCACACACACACCACACTCACACACTCACACACACACACCACACACCCACACCCACACACCACACACCACACACACACCACACCCCACACACCCCACACACTCACACACCCACACACCACACCACACACCACACACTCACACACTCACACACCCACACACACCACACACACACCCACACACACCGCACACCCACACCCACACACACCCACACACTCCACACCTCACACACCACACACCACACACACCACACACCTCACCACACCACACACACACACTCACACCCCACACACACACCCACACACCACACCTCACACTCACACACCCTCACACACCCACACACCCCACACACACACACACTCACACACACACACCACACACACCACACACCTCACACACCACACACACACACCACACACCACACACCCACACACCCACACCACACACCCACACACCACACACTCACACACCACACACCCACACACTCCACACACCTCCACACACCACACACTCACACACCACACACACCCACACTCCACACACACCACACACCACACACTCACACACCCACACACCCACACACCACACACCACACACCACACCCCACACACCCACACACCCACACACACCCACACCCCACACACACCACACCACACACACACACCCACACACCACACACCCACACCCACACACCACACTCACACACCCACACACCACACACCCACACACCACACACCACACCCACACACCCACACACACCACACCACACACCCACACACCACACACCACACACCACACACCACACACACACACCCACACACCCACACACCACACACCACACACACCACACACCACACACCACACACCACACACCACACCACACACTCACACACCACACACTCACACACACTCACACACTCACACACCACACACCACACACACCACACACCACACCACACACCACACACACACCCACACCCACACACCACACACCACACACCCACACACACACCTCACACACCCACACCACACACTCACACCACACACCCACACCCCACACACCACACACCCACACCACACTCACACACTCACACCCCCACACCCCACACACCCCACACACCCACACACCCACACACCACACCCACACACCCACACACACCACACACCCCACACACCACACACCACCCACACACCACACACCACACACCACACACCCACACACACACCCACACACCTCACACACCACACACCACACACCCACACACCACACACACACACCACACCCACACACCACACACCACACACACACACACCCACACACCCACACACTCCACACACCACACACCACACACTCACACACTCACACACCACACACTCACCACACACTCACACACCACACACCACACACCACACACACACTCACACACCACACACCACACACCACACACACACACACCCACACACACCCACACACCACACACTCACACTCACACCCCACACACCACACACCACACACCACACCCCACACACCCACACACCACACACCCACACACACACCCACACCCACACACCACACACTCACACCCCACACACACACACCACACATCACACACTCACACACCACACCCACACCACACCTCACACACCCACACACCACACCACACACCCCACACACCACACACACCACACACCCACCTCACACTCACACCCACACACCACACACCCACACACCACACACCACACACCACACACCCCACACACCCACACACCACACACTCACACCACACACTCACACACCACACACCACACCACACACACCCACACACCTCACACACACACCACACACACACACCACACACCCACACCCACACACACCACACACCACACACCACACACTCACACACCACACACACCCACACACCACACACCCCACACACCCACACACCACACACACCACACACCCACACACTCACACACACACACCCACACCTCACACACACCACACACCCACACCCACACACTCACACACCCCACACCCACACACACTCACACACCACACACCACACCACACACCACACACCACACACCACACACCCACACCACACACTCACACACCACACACCCACACCACACACCCACACACTCACACACCACACACACTCACACCCACACACCACACACTCACACACCACACCACACACACCCACACCCACACACCACACACTCACACACACACACACACTCACACACCCACACCACACACCCACACACTCACACACACACACCCACACACCACACACACCACACACCCACACACACCCACACCCCACACACACACCCACACCCCACACACCCCACACACCCACACCCCACACACCACACACCCCACACACCCCACACACCCCACACACACACACTCACACCACACACCACACACTCACACACTCACACACCACACACCCACACCCACACACCCACACACACCCACACACACCCACACACCACACACCCACACACCACACACTCACACACCACACACCACACACCACACACCACACCACACACTCACACACTCACACACTCACACACCACACCACACACCCACACCCACACACCCACACACCACCACACACCCACACACCACACACCCACACACCACACCCTCACACACTCACACACTCACACACCACACCACACACCACACACCTCACACACACACACACCCCACACACACACACACCACACACTCACACACCACACACCACACACCCACACACCCACACCACACACCACACACCCACACACACCCACACACCACACCCACACACCACACACCCACACACCACACCCACACACCACACACCACACACCACACCCACACACCACACACACACACCACACACCCACACACCCCACACCCACACACCCCACACACCCACACACCCACACACACACCACACCCACACACTCACACACCCACACACACACCCACACACACACTCACACACCACACACTCACACACCACACACCCACACACCCACACACCCACACACCCACACACTCACACACCACACACACACCACACACACACCCACACACCCACACACTCACACCCCACACCACACACTCACACCACACACTCACACACCCACACCCACACACTCACACACCCACACCCCACACACCCACACACCCACACCACACACCCCACACACCCACACCTCACACACACCACACACCCACACACCACCCACACACCACACACCACACACCACACACCACACACTCACACCCACACACCCACACACCTCACACACCACACACCCACACACACCACACACCCACACACCCCACACACCACACACCACACACTCACACACCACACACTCCACCACACCCACACACCACACCCACACACCACACCCACACACCCACACCACACCACACACCCACACACCACACCCACACCACACCCACACACCACACACCCACACACCCCACACACCACACACCCACACACCACACACCCACACACCACACACCCCACACCCACACACACACACACACACCACACACCCACACACCCACACCACACTCACACCCCACACACACACCCACACCACACACACCACACACCCACACACCACACCACACACCACACCCCACACCCACACCCACACCCCACACACCCACACACCACACACCACACACACCACACCCCACACACCACACACACACACACCCACACACCCACACACACCACACACACCCACACACCACACACTCACACACTCACACACCCCACACACCCCACACCCCACACACACCACACACCACCACACCCACACACCACACACCCCACACACCCACACCACACACCACACCCACACACTCACACCCACACCACACACCACACACCACACACCACACACACCCCACACACCACACACCCACACCACACACCACACACCCACACACCACACACACACACCACACACACACCACACACTCACACACACACTCACACCACACCCACACACCCACACACTCACACACTCACACACCCACACACCCACACACCCACACACCCACACACCACACACACACCACACACCACACACCCCACACCCACACCACACACCACACCCACACACTCACACCACACACACCACACACCCACACACCCACACACCCCACACACACACACACACCCCACACACCCCACACACCACACCCACACACCCACACACACCCACACACCACACACCCACACACCACACACACACACCCACACACACACCCACACCACACCACACACCACACACCACACACACCACACACCACACACACTCACCCACACACCCACACACACCTCACACACTCACACACTCACACACTCACACACCCACACACACACACACCACACCCCACACACCACACCACACACCACACACCCCACACACCCACACACTCACACACCACACACCACACACACACACACCACACACACCACACACACACCCACACACTCACACACCACACACTCACACACCACACACCACACACCCACACACCACACACCACACACCACACACCCACACACCACACACCCCACACACACACCACACACCACACCACACACCCACACACCCACACACCACACACCACACACCCCACACCCACACACCCCACACACCCACACACCACACACCACACACCACACACTCACACACCACACACCACACACTCACACACCACACCCACACACCCACACACTCACACACCACACACCACACACCCACACACCACACACACTCACACCCCACACACTCACACACCCACACCACACACTCACACTCACACACCACACACTCACACACACACTCACACACCCACACACACACCACACACCACACACCCACACACCCCACACACCACACACACACACACCCACACACCACACACCCACACACACCACACACTCACACCCACACACCACACACCCACACTCCACACACCACACACCACACACCCACACACCCACACACCCCACACACACACACCCACACCCACACACCACACACTCACACTCACACACTCACACACCCACACACTCACACACACCACACACACACTCACACTCACACCACACCACACACCCCACACACCACACACCACACACCCACACACCACACACACACTCACACACCCACACACACACACACCACACACCACACACACACCCACACACCACACACCACACACCACACACCACACACACCTCACACACCCACACACTCACACACTCACACACTCACACACCACACACCACACACTCACACACCCACACAGACACTCACACACTCACACACACACTCCCACACCCACACACTCACACACCACACACACCCACACACACACACCACACCCCACACACTCACACCACACCCACACACCACACACGTCACACACTCACACACCACACCACACTCACACACACCCCACACACCACACACTCACACACTCACACACCACACACACACCACACACTCACACACCACACACTCACCACCACACACCACACCACACACCCACACTCACACACACACACAAACACTCACACACCACATCACCACACACACTCACTCACACACCAGACACTCACATACACACACCACACTCCTCACACACTCGCACACCCACACACTACAAAAGGAATAATCAACACACAATATTAACAGAAATACAAGCAAAGTGTATTGATTTAACATATTGAAAAGTGACCAGTACACAAAATTGACATTTATCTCATGTAGTTTTTTAAAACACATTTAACAATCAGAACACATTAAAGTTTGTTTAGTTTATTTCTAATTACACAATTATGACAGATGATTAGTATTTGAATTTGACTGTAATAATTATTATTTACCTTGCACACGTTCATACACCAACGTAACGTAAACCATTAAAGAAGGCCATTGAACCTCAACAGTTGACACGCTTCCACACACACAGATCCAAAGTTCCTGTGCACCCGTGCACCACCACCCACACACACCACCACTGCGTGTGTCCAACACCAAATAATACACACGCCCACACACATTCCAACACACGCAACTCACTAACACCACAATACGGCTAACCATCTTCACATTTTTAAATTCAGAAATACACCCACTCCCACATAACACACACCGTAACGTTTCTCGCCAAACCGTCAACACCTTCACTGCACCACAGTAACAATAATACAAAGATCACACATGTGTTTTGTACTGTTGTTTCATTACAGTTGATCGGCCCAACACACCACACACTCACACCACGTCATTTACCCTCATAACACCCGCACATACACGATTTCTCCCAACACCACACCTCAGATTCGAACACCTTTCACACAAGTCACATCTTTACGCAGCCACTGAGTAATCCAATATATACCTTTAGAACTCTTCGCGCATTATTGATTCACACTTTCATTTACACACATGGGATTATCTGCTAGAGCGATGTCACACACCACTTTGAGTTTCACATTTTATTGTCGTTCTTGCCACTATCATGTTATCCCATTACGTGATCTCAGACATGTTTACATTCTTGATGCTTCTCATATACGAAAAAATATGCTCAAAGCGAGATTACTTGAAAACAGAGAAACACATTTAAATAAACGGTTACCCTGATGTACATCTAACCAACAAAAAACCAAAGTGAAGAACCTAAATATACAGCGATAATACCATATACACAAGGAACCTCACACAAAATACGAAGGATAGGTTGTAAATAAAAGATACCCACTGCCTTCAAACCGACGAGAACGCACAGGGGAGTACTAACCAAAACCACAACATAGTAGATTCAGAAAACTGAAAAATTGTATTTTCGGCAAACATAAACAAAAACAAATACACATCAACCGACTTTTGAATACGATAAACTTGAATCGAAACAACCTTTTATTATTATAGAAAATTATCGGTAACCTAATTTTATATATGATTGTTAAGAACAATTGTTTCTGATTTCTGGTTTCTTCACTAATCGCGTTTCAATAATGAAAGTAACGTAATTTGAAACTTACATCACAAACACAACACTTTGACTTTTGTTGGTAACTTTAAAATTGAAAGAGAAGAGTGAGGAATTCAGAATCAATTCATATACTATCCTGTTAGCTACAAAATTTTAATTTTTTCTTTCAATACAAACAGTAACAAGTTCTGATTGGTTTAAACAAATTTGAAAACTTTACTAAAACACAAATTATGCCATAACTTTTTAATATACTTGATTTACATTTTGAAAACAGAATTGTAATCTGCATTATTCCGCACAAATGATACCTCACAAGCCATATTGGTTCAAATGTACGATTTGACATATTCAATCTAAATTTATTTATATCTAAAAAACCCCAAATTCTACATTAAACTAAATACATATTCGTGATCACACGAAAACTGAATTAGAAAAATTTATCTAAACTCAAATATCTTAATTTTAAAGAAAATTCTTTTTCATATAGGAAATTTATTTAGTTAACCCCATTTTCATAATTTTATGTTTAAATACCTTGTACATAAATTTCACATGGAAATGAAAACCTCCATTATTTGCTAATAACTTATTCTATGCCAAACTTAATATTATTTGCTCTAATAACTTATTATGCTCAACTATTCTGAAAAATTATAAATTTGCAAAACCTTAAAATTAAAACTTAACCTAACTTTATACAAATATACATATAATTTTCGTTTACAAATTAGAAATGTTACCTAATAATTTGTTAAAACTGTCTTCAACATCACCAATGATCATTTTTATAGTACTGTCTAAAACTTTTCAATTCAACAATCCATATTGTTTTACACTTCTTCAAAATTTTGCACAAAAAGTATTTGTATGTAAAATATCCATATGTAAGATTGTTGTTTATAACGTCTTTAATGTTTATAATGCACTATTTCTTCTGTTGCACTTTTTGTACACTAATTTTGTGAGTAATAAGTAAACCATGCACACCATAACCCTTTCTTAAGATTTTAAATCTTTCCTGTTTTATCTAATTCGATACATGTTCTAACTATAATTATAAATCTAAACTGTGTGATAAACATCTGTAATTCCAAATTCAAAATTCTTTATATAAAACTGTAAATTTAATGAAATATGTTCTACGAACTTAATCGTACTTACAAATATAACTTCATCTGACCTTCCTGACATGCTCCTTGCATAGCACAATGCTTTTATGATTAAACAAGCTTGGAAACAAGATCGAATACCGTTACAAGCAAGTTTTTTAAATTTTATTTGTCATTAATCTTTAATTTACAACAATTTAAATAATTTGTTATGATTCTATGTATCCCACACACTCACACACCACACACCACACTCACACACTCACACACACACACCACACACACCACACACCACACACCCACACACCACACACCACACACCCCACACACCTCACACCCACACCCACACACCTCACACCACACACCCACACACTCACACACCCACACACCCACACTCACACCACACACACCCACACACCCACACACCACACACCCCACACACCACACACACCACACACCACACACCACACACCACACACCCACACACACCCACACACCCACACACACACCACACACTCACACACACTCACACACCCACACACCACACACCCACACCCACACACCACACCCACACACCACACACACTCACACACCCCACACACACACACCACACCTCACACACCACACACACCTCACACCCCACACCCACACACTCACACACCACACACCACACACCCACACACCACACACCCACACACACACCACACACCCCACACACACACACACACACACACACACACCACACACCCACACACCACACACACACTCACACACCACACACCACACACCACACACCCACACACTCACACCACACACCCACACACTCACACACCCACACACCACACACTCACACACCCCACACACCACACTCCACACCACACCACACACCACACACTCACACACACACACACACTCACACACACCCACACACCACACCCACACACCACACACCACACCACACCACACACCCACACACACACACACCACACACTCACACACACACTCACACACCCACACCCCACACACACCACACCCCACACACACACCACCACACACCCCACACACCCACACACACACACACCTCACACCACACACCACACACACACACCACACACACACCCACACACACCACACACCCCACACACCACACACCACACACCCACACACTCACACTCACACACACCACACACCCACACACCCCACACCCACACCACACCACACCCCACACACCACACACCACACCACACCACACCCACACACACTCACACACCCACACACCCACACACCCACACACACACACTCACACACTCACACACCACACACCACACACACCCACACACACTCACACACCACACTCACACACTCACACACTCACACACCACACACCACACCACACACACACCACACACACACCACGCACACCACACCACACACCCACACACCCACACCTCACACACCACCACACACACACACACCACACACCCACACCTCACACACCCACACACACCACACCCACACTCACACACCACACCCCACACCACACACACCACACACCCACACACCCACACACACACACACCCACACACCCCACACACACACACTCACACACACACACCACACACCACACACCACACACCCACACCCCACACCTCACACAACTCACACACCCACACCACACACCCACACACCACACACCACACACTCACACCCACACACCCACACACACACCACACACCACACACTCACACACCACACCACACCACACACACCTCACACACCCACACACCCCACACACTCACACACCACACACTCCACACCACACACACACCACACACACACACCACACCCCACACCCACACCCCCCACACACCCACACACCACACACACCACACACTCACACACACACACACACACCACACACACACACACACCCACACACCACACACCACACACCACACACACACACCACACACCCACACACCCACACACCACACACCACACACCCACACACACCCCACACACACACCCACACACCCCACACACACCACACACACACACACCACACACCACACACACCACACACTCACACACCCACACACCACACACACCCACACACTCACACACCACACACTCCACACCGCACACACTCACACACCCACACACCACACACACACACCACACACCACACTCACACACCACACCACACCCACACACCCACACACCACACACACACACACACTCACACACTCACACACTCACACCACACACCACACCACACACCCACACACTCACACACACACACCCACACACCACACCCACACACCCACACACCCACACACACCCACACACCACACCACACACCACACACCCACACACCACACACCCACACACCCACACACCCACACACCACACACACACCCCACACACCACACACCCACACACCCACACACCCACACACCACACTCACACACCCACACACACCCACACACACCCACACACCACACACCCACACACCACACACACCACACACCCACACACCCCACACACACCCACACACTCACACACACACTCACACACCACACACCACACACACACCACACACTCACACACACACACTCACACACCCACACACCCCACACACTCACACCCACACACTCACACATCACACACCACACACCCACACGCACACTCACACACACCCACACACACTCACACACTCACACACTCACACACTCACACACCCACACACACCCACACACCACACACCCACACTCACACACCACACACCACACACCACACACCACACACTCACACACACCCCACACACCCCACACACCCACACACCACACACCACACCACACACCACCCACACCACACACCCACACCCACACCCACACACCACACACCACACACCCACACACCCACACACCACACACCACACACTCACACACCACACACACACCACACACCCACACACCCCACACACTCACACACACACACCACACACCCACACACACCTCACACACCACACACTCACACACTCACACCCACACACCCACACACACCACACCCACACCACACACCCACACTCACACACCCACACACCACACACACCACACACCCACACACCCACACCCACACACCACACACCCACACACCCACACACACACACCACACACCCACACACCACACACCACACACCACACACACACACCCACACCCCACACACTCACACACACACCCACACACACCTCACACACCACACACCACACACCCACACACACACACACACCCACACACCCACACACCACACACTCACACACACCCACACACACACCCACACACCCACACACACTCACACACTCACACACCACACACACACACACACCCACACACCCACACACCACACACCCCACACACCCACACACTCACACACCCACACACCCACACACCCACACACTCACACCACACACCCACACACCACACACCCACACCCACACACCACACCCCACACCACACACTCACACACCACACACACACCACACATCACACACCCACACACACACACCCACACACCACACACCACACACCACACACCACACACTCACACACCCACACACCACACACCACACACCACACACTCACACACACACCACACCACACACACACACTCACACACCACACACTCACACACCACACACCACACACACCACACACCACACACACCACACACCACACACCACACCCACAC
Organism: Vesta saturnalis; assembly: GCA_036346205.1. Taxonomy (NCBI): domain Eukaryota; kingdom Metazoa; phylum Arthropoda; class Insecta; order Coleoptera; family Lampyridae; genus Vesta; species Vesta saturnalis. Next base: position 1,163,260 of record JARFJB010001896.1, on the reverse strand, counting down.
ACCACACACCCACACACCCACACACTCACACACCCCACACACTCACACACTCACACCCCACACACCACACACCACACACCCACACACCACACACCCACACACCCACACACCCACACCCCACACACCCACACACCCACACACACACCCACACACACACCACACACCCACACACCCACACACCTCACACACACCCACACCCACACCACACACCCACACACCCCACACACCCCACACACCCACACCCACACACCACACCCCACACACCCACACACACACCACACACCACACACCACACCCACACACTCCACACACACACACACCACACACTCACACCCACACCCACACACCCACACACACTCACACACCCACACCCACACACACACACCACACACACCTCACCACACACTCACACACACACTCACACTCCCCACACACCACACACTCCACACCCACACCACACACACTCACACACACACACACACACTCACACACTACACACCCACACCTCACACCTCACACCCACACACTCACACACCACACACTCACACACCACACACCACACTCACACACCCCACACACCACACCCCACACACCACACACACCCACACACCACACACTCACACTCACACACCACACACCCACACCCACACACCACACACCACACACACCACACACCACACACCCACACACACACACCACACACCACACACCCACACACCCACACACTCACACACCACACACCCACACACCACACACCACACACACACCCACACACACACCACACACCACACACACCACACACCCACACACCACACACTCACACACCCACACACTCACACACCACACCCACACACCACACACCCACACACCACACACTCACACACACCACACCCACACACTCACACACCACACACTCACACACACCACACACACCCACACACCACACCCACACACCCACACACCCACACACCACACACCACACACCACACACCACACACCCCACACACACACACTCACACCCACACACCCACACACCCCACACACCACACCACACACCCACACACTCACACACTCACACACTCACACACCCACACCCCTCACACCCCACACCACACACCACACACCACACACCACACTCACACACCACACACCACACACCCACACACCCACACACACACACTCACACACCACACACCCACACACCACACACACACCACACACCACACACTCACACACCATATACCACACACCCACACACACACACCACACCCACACACTCACACACTCACACCACACACCACACACCACACACCACACCACACACTCACACACTCACACACTCACACCACACACCACACACTCACACACCACACACCACACACCACACCCACACCACACACCCACACACCCACACACCCACACACCACACACCACACACACCCCACACACACCACACACCACACACCACACACCCACACACTCACACACCACACACACACACACCACACACCCACACACCACACCACACACCCACACACACCACACACCACACACCCCACACACCCACACACCACACACCACACACCACACACCCACACCCACACACTCACACCCACACACCCACACACACACACACCCACACACCCCACACACTCACACACCCACACACCTCACACACACACACACACACCACACACCCACACACACCACACACCCACACACCACACACACACTCACACACTCACACACTCCACACCACACACTCACACACTCACACACCACACACCCACACACTCACACCCCACACACCACACACTCACACCCACACACCCACACCCACACACACCACACACCCACACACCACACCACACACACCACACACCACACACCACACACCCACACACCACACACCACACACCACACCACACACCACACACCACACACCACACACACACTCACACACCACACACACACCACACCCACACACACCACACCCCACACACCCACACACCTCACACACCACACACCCACACACACACACACCCACACACTCACACACACACCACACCCACACACCCACACACCCACACACCACACACCACACACTCACACCACACCCACACACCACACACCACACACCACACACCACACACCCACACCCCACACCCACACACCACACACCCCACACACCCACACACCACACTCACACACCACACACACACCTCACACACCACACACCCACACTCACACACCACACACTCACACCACACACTCACACACCACACACCACACACCACACTCACACCACACACACACACCCACACCCACACCACACCCACACCACACACACACACCCACACCACACACCACCACCACACACACCACACACCACACACCACACACCCCACACACACTCACACCACACACACCACACACCACACACCCACACACCACACCACACACACACACACACACACACACACACACCACACACCCCACACACACACACACCCACACACACACACCACACACCACACACTCACACACCACACACCACACACCCACACCACACACCCACACACCCACACCACACACTCACACACCCACACACACCACACACCCACACACCACACACCACACCACACACCACACACCCACACACCACACACTCACACACAGACACCCACACACCCACACACCACACACCCACACCACACACCACACACCCACACACTCACACACCACACACACCCACACACCACACCCCACACCCACACCCACACACCACACACCCACACACTCACACACTCACACACACACACACACACCCACACACCACACACCACACACCCACACACCACACACACCCCACACACCACACACACACACCCACACACCACACACACACCACACACCACACACCCACACACCACACACCACACACCACACACCCACACACACACACTCACACACACACACCACACACCACACACCCACACACCCACACACCACACACTCACACACCACACCCACACACCCACACCCACACACCACACACTCACACTCACACACCCCACACACCACACACCACACACTCACACACTCACACACTCACACACACACACCACACACACACACCACACACACTCACACACCACACACCACCACACACTCACACACCCACACCCACACACCACACACCACACACCACACACCACACACACACACACACCACACCCCACACCCACACACTCACACACCCACACACTCACACACCACACACCACACACACACACCCACACCACTCACACACCCACACCCCACACACCCCCACACACCCCACACACACCTCACACCACACACTCACACACCACACACACACACTCACACACCCACACTCACACCCACACACCCACACACACACCCACACCCACACACTCACACACCCCACACCCACACACCCCACACACTCACACACCCACACACCCACACACCACACACTCACACACTCACACACCCACACACCACACACCCACACTCACACTCACACTCACACACTCACACACCACACACCACACACCTCACACACCACACACTCACACACCACACACTCACACACACCCACACACTCACACACCACACACCCACACCCCACACACTCACACTCACACCCACACCCACACACCCACACACCACACCCCACACACCTCACACACCACACCCACACACCACACACCCCACACACCACACACTCACACACCACACCCACACCACACACCACACCCTCACACACCACACACCACACACACACACCACACACCCACACACACACACCTCACACCCCACACACCACACACCACACACCACACACACCTCACACACCACACACACACCACACACTCACACCACACCCACACACCCACACACCACACACCACACACTCACACACCACACCCACACACCACACACCACACACTCACACACCACACACCACACACACACACACCCACACACCCACACACACTCACACACCCACACACCACACACCCACACACACACACTCACACACTCACACTCACACCACACTCACACACTCACACACCACACACTCACCCCACACACCCCACACACCACACACCCACACCACACTCACACACTCACACACCCACACACCCACACACCACACACCCACACACACCCACACACCACACACCCACACACTCACACACCACACACCCCACACCACACACTCACACACCCACACACCACACACCACACCACACACCACACACACACACTCACACACCACACACACACCACACTCCACACACCCCACACACACACACACACACACCACACACCACACACACACTCACACACCACACACACACCCACACACCACACACCCACACACCACACTCACACACACCACACTCACACACCCACACACCACACACCACACACCCACACACCACACACTCACACACCACACACACACCACACTCACACACTCACACACACACACCACACACCCACACCCACACACCACACACCACACACACACCACACCCCACACACCCCACACACTCACACACCCACACACCACACCACACACCACACACTCACACACTCACACACCCACACACACCACACACACACCCACACACACCGCACACCCACACCCACACACACCCACACACTCCACACCTCACACACCACACACCACACACACCACACACCTCACCACACCACACACACACACTCACACCCCACACACACACCCACACACCACACCTCACACTCACACACCCTCACACACCCACACACCCCACACACACACACACTCACACACACACACCACACACACCACACACCTCACACACCACACACACACACCACACACCACACACCCACACACCCACACCACACACCCACACACCACACACTCACACACCACACACCCACACACTCCACACACCTCCACACACCACACACTCACACACCACACACACCCACACTCCACACACACCACACACCACACACTCACACACCCACACACCCACACACCACACACCACACACCACACCCCACACACCCACACACCCACACACACCCACACCCCACACACACCACACCACACACACACACCCACACACCACACACCCACACCCACACACCACACTCACACACCCACACACCACACACCCACACACCACACACCACACCCACACACCCACACACACCACACCACACACCCACACACCACACACCACACACCACACACCACACACACACACCCACACACCCACACACCACACACCACACACACCACACACCACACACCACACACCACACACCACACCACACACTCACACACCACACACTCACACACACTCACACACTCACACACCACACACCACACACACCACACACCACACCACACACCACACACACACCCACACCCACACACCACACACCACACACCCACACACACACCTCACACACCCACACCACACACTCACACCACACACCCACACCCCACACACCACACACCCACACCACACTCACACACTCACACCCCCACACCCCACACACCCCACACACCCACACACCCACACACCACACCCACACACCCACACACACCACACACCCCACACACCACACACCACCCACACACCACACACCACACACCACACACCCACACACACACCCACACACCTCACACACCACACACCACACACCCACACACCACACACACACACCACACCCACACACCACACACCACACACACACACACCCACACACCCACACACTCCACACACCACACACCACACACTCACACACTCACACACCACACACTCACCACACACTCACACACCACACACCACACACCACACACACACTCACACACCACACACCACACACCACACACACACACACCCACACACACCCACACACCACACACTCACACTCACACCCCACACACCACACACCACACACCACACCCCACACACCCACACACCACACACCCACACACACACCCACACCCACACACCACACACTCACACCCCACACACACACACCACACATCACACACTCACACACCACACCCACACCACACCTCACACACCCACACACCACACCACACACCCCACACACCACACACACCACACACCCACCTCACACTCACACCCACACACCACACACCCACACACCACACACCACACACCACACACCCCACACACCCACACACCACACACTCACACCACACACTCACACACCACACACCACACCACACACACCCACACACCTCACACACACACCACACACACACACCACACACCCACACCCACACACACCACACACCACACACCACACACTCACACACCACACACACCCACACACCACACACCCCACACACCCACACACCACACACACCACACACCCACACACTCACACACACACACCCACACCTCACACACACCACACACCCACACCCACACACTCACACACCCCACACCCACACACACTCACACACCACACACCACACCACACACCACACACCACACACCACACACCCACACCACACACTCACACACCACACACCCACACCACACACCCACACACTCACACACCACACACACTCACACCCACACACCACACACTCACACACCACACCACACACACCCACACCCACACACCACACACTCACACACACACACACACTCACACACCCACACCACACACCCACACACTCACACACACACACCCACACACCACACACACCACACACCCACACACACCCACACCCCACACACACACCCACACCCCACACACCCCACACACCCACACCCCACACACCACACACCCCACACACCCCACACACCCCACACACACACACTCACACCACACACCACACACTCACACACTCACACACCACACACCCACACCCACACACCCACACACACCCACACACACCCACACACCACACACCCACACACCACACACTCACACACCACACACCACACACCACACACCACACCACACACTCACACACTCACACACTCACACACCACACCACACACCCACACCCACACACCCACACACCACCACACACCCACACACCACACACCCACACACCACACCCTCACACACTCACACACTCACACACCACACCACACACCACACACCTCACACACACACACACCCCACACACACACACACCACACACTCACACACCACACACCACACACCCACACACCCACACCACACACCACACACCCACACACACCCACACACCACACCCACACACCACACACCCACACACCACACCCACACACCACACACCACACACCACACCCACACACCACACACACACACCACACACCCACACACCCCACACCCACACACCCCACACACCCACACACCCACACACACACCACACCCACACACTCACACACCCACACACACACCCACACACACACTCACACACCACACACTCACACACCACACACCCACACACCCACACACCCACACACCCACACACTCACACACCACACACACACCACACACACACCCACACACCCACACACTCACACCCCACACCACACACTCACACCACACACTCACACACCCACACCCACACACTCACACACCCACACCCCACACACCCACACACCCACACCACACACCCCACACACCCACACCTCACACACACCACACACCCACACACCACCCACACACCACACACCACACACCACACACCACACACTCACACCCACACACCCACACACCTCACACACCACACACCCACACACACCACACACCCACACACCCCACACACCACACACCACACACTCACACACCACACACTCCACCACACCCACACACCACACCCACACACCACACCCACACACCCACACCACACCACACACCCACACACCACACCCACACCACACCCACACACCACACACCCACACACCCCACACACCACACACCCACACACCACACACCCACACACCACACACCCCACACCCACACACACACACACACACCACACACCCACACACCCACACCACACTCACACCCCACACACACACCCACACCACACACACCACACACCCACACACCACACCACACACCACACCCCACACCCACACCCACACCCCACACACCCACACACCACACACCACACACACCACACCCCACACACCACACACACACACACCCACACACCCACACACACCACACACACCCACACACCACACACTCACACACTCACACACCCCACACACCCCACACCCCACACACACCACACACCACCACACCCACACACCACACACCCCACACACCCACACCACACACCACACCCACACACTCACACCCACACCACACACCACACACCACACACCACACACACCCCACACACCACACACCCACACCACACACCACACACCCACACACCACACACACACACCACACACACACCACACACTCACACACACACTCACACCACACCCACACACCCACACACTCACACACTCACACACCCACACACCCACACACCCACACACCCACACACCACACACACACCACACACCACACACCCCACACCCACACCACACACCACACCCACACACTCACACCACACACACCACACACCCACACACCCACACACCCCACACACACACACACACCCCACACACCCCACACACCACACCCACACACCCACACACACCCACACACCACACACCCACACACCACACACACACACCCACACACACACCCACACCACACCACACACCACACACCACACACACCACACACCACACACACTCACCCACACACCCACACACACCTCACACACTCACACACTCACACACTCACACACCCACACACACACACACCACACCCCACACACCACACCACACACCACACACCCCACACACCCACACACTCACACACCACACACCACACACACACACACCACACACACCACACACACACCCACACACTCACACACCACACACTCACACACCACACACCACACACCCACACACCACACACCACACACCACACACCCACACACCACACACCCCACACACACACCACACACCACACCACACACCCACACACCCACACACCACACACCACACACCCCACACCCACACACCCCACACACCCACACACCACACACCACACACCACACACTCACACACCACACACCACACACTCACACACCACACCCACACACCCACACACTCACACACCACACACCACACACCCACACACCACACACACTCACACCCCACACACTCACACACCCACACCACACACTCACACTCACACACCACACACTCACACACACACTCACACACCCACACACACACCACACACCACACACCCACACACCCCACACACCACACACACACACACCCACACACCACACACCCACACACACCACACACTCACACCCACACACCACACACCCACACTCCACACACCACACACCACACACCCACACACCCACACACCCCACACACACACACCCACACCCACACACCACACACTCACACTCACACACTCACACACCCACACACTCACACACACCACACACACACTCACACTCACACCACACCACACACCCCACACACCACACACCACACACCCACACACCACACACACACTCACACACCCACACACACACACACCACACACCACACACACACCCACACACCACACACCACACACCACACACCACACACACCTCACACACCCACACACTCACACACTCACACACTCACACACCACACACCACACACTCACACACCCACACAGACACTCACACACTCACACACACACTCCCACACCCACACACTCACACACCACACACACCCACACACACACACCACACCCCACACACTCACACCACACCCACACACCACACACGTCACACACTCACACACCACACCACACTCACACACACCCCACACACCACACACTCACACACTCACACACCACACACACACCACACACTCACACACCACACACTCACCACCACACACCACACCACACACCCACACTCACACACACACACAAACACTCACACACCACATCACCACACACACTCACTCACACACCAGACACTCACATACACACACCACACTCCTCACACACTCGCACACCCACACACTACAAAAGGAATAATCAACACACAATATTAACAGAAATACAAGCAAAGTGTATTGATTTAACATATTGAAAAGTGACCAGTACACAAAATTGACATTTATCTCATGTAGTTTTTTAAAACACATTTAACAATCAGAACACATTAAAGTTTGTTTAGTTTATTTCTAATTACACAATTATGACAGATGATTAGTATTTGAATTTGACTGTAATAATTATTATTTACCTTGCACACGTTCATACACCAACGTAACGTAAACCATTAAAGAAGGCCATTGAACCTCAACAGTTGACACGCTTCCACACACACAGATCCAAAGTTCCTGTGCACCCGTGCACCACCACCCACACACACCACCACTGCGTGTGTCCAACACCAAATAATACACACGCCCACACACATTCCAACACACGCAACTCACTAACACCACAATACGGCTAACCATCTTCACATTTTTAAATTCAGAAATACACCCACTCCCACATAACACACACCGTAACGTTTCTCGCCAAACCGTCAACACCTTCACTGCACCACAGTAACAATAATACAAAGATCACACATGTGTTTTGTACTGTTGTTTCATTACAGTTGATCGGCCCAACACACCACACACTCACACCACGTCATTTACCCTCATAACACCCGCACATACACGATTTCTCCCAACACCACACCTCAGATTCGAACACCTTTCACACAAGTCACATCTTTACGCAGCCACTGAGTAATCCAATATATACCTTTAGAACTCTTCGCGCATTATTGATTCACACTTTCATTTACACACATGGGATTATCTGCTAGAGCGATGTCACACACCACTTTGAGTTTCACATTTTATTGTCGTTCTTGCCACTATCATGTTATCCCATTACGTGATCTCAGACATGTTTACATTCTTGATGCTTCTCATATACGAAAAAATATGCTCAAAGCGAGATTACTTGAAAACAGAGAAACACATTTAAATAAACGGTTACCCTGATGTACATCTAACCAACAAAAAACCAAAGTGAAGAACCTAAATATACAGCGATAATACCATATACACAAGGAACCTCACACAAAATACGAAGGATAGGTTGTAAATAAAAGATACCCACTGCCTTCAAACACGAGAACGCAAGTACTAACCAAACCACAACATAGTAGATTCAGAAAACTGAAAAATTGTATTTTCGGCAAACATAAACAAAACAAATACACATCAACCGACTTTTGAACATGATAAACTTGAATCGAAACAACTTTATTATTATAGAAAATTATCGGTAACCTAATTTTATATATGATTGTTAAGAACAATTGTTTCTGATTTCTGGTTTCTTCACTAATCGCGTTTCAATAATGAAAGTAACGTAATTTGAAACTTACATCACAAACACAACACTTTGACTTTTGTTGGTAACTTTAAAATTGAAAGAGAAGAGTGAGGAATTCAGAATCAATTCATATACTATCCTGTTAGCTACAAAATTTTAATTTTTTCTTTCAATACAAACAGTAACAAGTTCTGATTGGTTTAAACAAATTTGAAAACTTTACTAAAACACAAATTATGCCATAACTTTTTAATATACTTGATTTACATTTTGAAAACAGAATTGTAATCTGCATTATTCCGCACAAATGATACCTCACAAGCCATATTGGTTCAAATGTACGATTTGACATATTCAATCTAAATTTATTTATATCTAAAAAACCCCAAATTCTACATTAAACTAAATACATATTCGTGATCACACGAAAACTGAATTAGAAAAATTTATCTAAACTCAAATATCTTAATTTTAAAGAAAATTCTTTTTCATATAGGAAATTTATTTAGTTAACCCCATTTTCATAATTTTATGTTTAAATACCTTGTACATAAATTTCACATGGAAATGAAAACCTCCATTATTTGCTAATAACTTATTCTATGCCAAACTTAATATTATTTGCTCTAATAACTTATTATGCTCAACTATTCTGAAAAATTATAAATTTGCAAAACCTTAAAATTAAAACTTAACCTAACTTTATACAAATATACATATAATTTTCGTTTACAAATTAGAAATGTTACCTAATAATTTGTTAAAACTGTCTTCAACATCACCAATGATCATTTTTATAGTACTGTCTAAAACTTTCTCAATTCAACAATCCATATTGTTAAACACACTTCTTCAAAAATTTTGCACAAAAAGTATTTGTATGTAAAATATCCATATGTAAGATTGTTGTTTATAACGTCTTTAATGTTTATAATGCACTACTTCTTCTGTTGCACTTTTTGTACACTAATTTTGTGAGTAATAAGTAAACCATGGCCGCACCATAACCCTTTCTTAAGATTGTAAATCTTTCCTGCATTTTATCTAATTCGATACATGTTCTAACTATAATTATAAATCTAAACTGTGTGATAAACATCTGTAAGGTTCCAAATTGCCAAAATTCTTTATATAAACTGTAAATTTAATGAAATATGTTCTACGAACTTAATCGTACTTACAAATATAACTTCATCTGACCTTCCTGACATGCTCCTTGCATAGCACAATGCTTTTTATGATTAAACAAGCTTGGAAAACAAGATCGAATACCGTTACAAGCAAGACTTTTTTAAATTTTATTTGTCATTAATCTTTAATTTAATAACAATTTAAATAATTTGTTATGATTCTATGTATATATAAGTTTTAACATATATGTATTAGATTATTCAGTGGCTCAGCGGTAAATATGTCAGTCTTGTAGGTTAAAGGTACCAAAGTTCGAATCTGAGAGTAGTCGTGTGCTTCATAACATATTAATTCTAAGCCTGATAACGAAAGCACTCCGCTGCCGAAACGTCGAGCTATAAAAGCACAAACTGTGGAAATAGATAACGATAAGACAAAGATAATGCGTTTTTATCGAGTCGCAGAGTTCTCGTCTCCTAAAAATAGACTGATCGTAGATGAGTTACAGTTATTTAACAATTGCTCACCTAAATACTGCATGATATGCCTGTGCTGAGGCAATATAAGTTCACAAGTGTTGAAGATGAATTTAATCAGACAACGTACTACATCAACGAATTTTACTTTGCCTTACAGTAATTATGTTTCCTACACATTTATTCACCTGATATTGGTAAGTGTAAGTTGATGTTTATATTAGTCACTGTCAGTATTTAGTATATTTCTTCACGAAAGTGTAACTCCCAATTCAGAACAACTGACTAATTGGCCGTAAAGTAGTTATTTTATTTGCTGTGTAAGGTGTTCCATTTTTTCTTAAATAGTGGTTATGGGTTTTGCAGATGTATTTAGACTGACAACATATATGCAGGTTTCGACGCTTTACTAAAAAATGTATTATTCCTTCTGTAAATACATTAAGCTGGCGATTCATAAACGAATCATCCTCCATTTTACTTTACTATTGCAAAGTTGACAATTCATAAACACGCGCCTCTAAATTGTATTGAAGATTAATGTTATGTGTTTCATTATCCGAAATGTATGTTGTATATTGGAAGCCTTACCGTTGCTAAGTAGTAGTATTAGTAAAGGAGGAGAAGGACGGGAAGGACGAGAAGGGCGAGAAGGACGAGGACGAGAAAGACGAGAAGGACAAGAAGGGCAGAAGGACAAGAAGGACGAGAAGGACAGAAAGGACAGAAGGACAGAAAGGACGAGAAAAGGACAGAAGAAGGACAGAAGACGAGAGAAGGACGAGAAAAAGGAAGGAAGAGGACAAAGGAACGAGAAGGACGAGAAGGACGAGAAGGACAAGAAGGACAAAGGACGAGAAGGACAAAGAGGGAGAGACGACAGAAGGACAGGAAAGGACAGAAGAACAAGGACGAGAAGGAGAACAAAGAAAAGGACGAGGGACACGACGGACGAGAAGGACGAGAAAGATGAGAAGGACGAGAAGGAGGAGAAGGACGAGAAGGGTGAGAATATACCAAAGTTCTCCAAATGGCTAACAAAAAGATATTCTAACTAAATAATATGTTATCAGAAAATTAAACAAAAACCAAAAATCATCTCTTAAACAAGTAGGTAAGTTCTTCTTTTTATGCGGTTAGCTAAAAAAATTGGAATATAAGGTTTATAAAGCAAACAGAGAACAAAATCAGTTTTAATTAAAAAAGAATGGAATAAATTGCATGTGCGGTTGAAAGAATTTATAACCAAAAAAAGAGTAATGTATTAATCGGTGATAATTCTCCAAATCTATCATACAATAAAATATTCGTAAAGGAAGAAACGCTAAACAATAACAAAGAAATTAGCGAATCAGGTCCAAAGGTATATTTGTAAAATAAAATAACTATGCAAATCCATTGCTATATGTTAATGATAACAAAACAATTTAAATTATGTACAATAATTAATTAGGCGGTAATGGTGTTGTTATATTCAAGTTTACAACCAGATAATTAACCAACAAATTAGTCTTTTACACCATGATTTAAAATAAAATGAACTAAATACCGGTAAGCAAACGGGTATAAATTTACTTAATATTCTGAAATTTATAATAAACAATAGTGGATGACCAAAATACTTTTCACGGGATATTTATAAGCTTAATGTTTAACTAGACTAAAAGTGTTAATATGATTATAACTTGCAGGTGTGTTATTAATTGTATGATAATAATAACAATAGTTACCTGTAACGGAGAGCGGTGGTACGTAAGAACTGTGATTATCTAATTGATTAATTAATTATAATTAATGTAATTTAAGGAAATTTCCGCTCACTTACTATCATGCACCCACTTTTATTACTTTTCCAATACTCTTAAGGTCTATTGCAACACTGCTTAAAATGATATCAGGTTTGGAGTATTTGATAATGAAACTTGTCGTTGAACATGAAATATTTTGTTACATGGAAAATTATTATACTGGGTTCCCCATAATCGACTACCCACCTTATTTTATTAATAAATTCCCTACGAGATAACTAAATAAGTTGTTCTCTGTGGGATTATCTTCTGTAGTCTTTGGGATTTAAGTTAATTATTAAACAGGTAGGCGCCTGTCACAAATAAGTTATAAATTAATAATTTCGTGTAACGTCATTTTACTGCGAGAAGTTTGTTAGTTTTCATCAATAATTATTTAATTTTTTTGCTTTGAGACATTATTACAACATCCGTTTGAACTTTCATGGATTACTCAGTCCAACAACGTGTGTTTTGAGTAGAAACTTACATAAGAAGCAATTCGATAGAAGAAGTTGGGCGTGCATTCCGGCGTCAGTTTAATACCAACAATAGGGGTCACGCGCCAAATCGTAAAACTGTTAAGTTATGGGTTCGTCATTGGCGTGAAAATGGTTCTGTACAAAATTTAAAGAAGCCTGGACGTCGAAGAACAGTTCGTACACCAGAAAATATTGAAAGAGTTAGAATTGCGTTTACGAGAAGTCCTAAAGGTCTGCTAATCGACAAACCCTTATCCTAGGAATATCAAAGGGAAGCTTAGATCGAATTCTTCAAAGGATTTAAAATTTCATCCCTATAAATATCAAATGGCACAGCACCTTAGCAATCAAGATAAAAAGCAAGGTTAGCATTTTGTCAAGAATTTTGGATTTACATCAAGGAGCAATTCACAGTCTCCTAATGAGCGACGAAGCAAATTTTTATTTGAACGGCATGGTTAATAAACAGAATTTTAGATACTGGTCAAATGAAAATCCTCGTGAAATCTTTACACAGAACCTCCATAATCCAAAAGTTGTTGTGTGTGTGGAGTAGGATCTTTTGGTATTATTGGTCCATATTTTTGAGGATGAAAATAACCGCGCTGTAACAGTAACATCCGAGCGCTACGCAAACATGCTAGAGACATTCCTCATTCCAGAATTAAGTAGACGAGGATTACTAAACAATGCTTTACTATTCCAACAAGATGGGGCAACAGCTCATACCGCCAGAAACTCAATGAGTGTTCTGCGAGAAATGTTTAATAGACTCATTTCTCGATTCGGAGATTTGCCTTGGTCTTCGAGGTCCCCCGACTTAACGGCACCCGATTTTTTCCTGTGGGGATATTTAAAAGCCAAAGTGTTTGCGAGTCGTCCAGGTACAATCGAGGAACTTAAAGTCAAAATTCATGAAGAAGTTGAAGGAATAGACGAAGGTTTGCTACGCCGTGTAATGAACCACTTTTTATCTAATATTGAAAAATGTGTTGAAGTTGGTGGAGGTCATTTAGAAGACGTGATTTTTAAAAGTTAGAATTAAATTAGCCAAATATTTATAAGTTATCATAATGTAATTTAGTACAATAAATAGTTTGTTTTGTTAACTAAAAAAATTTTAATGCAAATATTAAAATGGGTAGCCTATTATGGGGAACCCTGTATTAATGTTTAAAAATCTACATGTATATAACTATAATGACAATATAATTTAAAGTAAATTTTAGTATCTTAAATTTCAATTAATAAAACTAGATGTATGTTATCGTATAACACTTTATTCAATCAAATAATTTCTGTAATTAAAAATACCGGGCGTTCAAATAAACCTGATTTGTTATTTGTACGGAGCGGGTGTGTGCGTGTGCGTGTGCGTGTGCGTGTGCGTGTGCGTGTGCGTGTGCGTGTGCGTGCGTGTGCGTGTGTGTGCGTGTGCGTGTGCGTGTATCATGTATCATTTTTTTTACGAATTCTGACATTAATACTGCACCTTAATTAAACAAACATAAATTGTTATCATTGACTAAATGATAACAAATTATATATATATATATATATATATATATATATATATATATATATATAAATGTGTCCCAAATTCGTTTCTCTATAAAGAGATCTCGGCTTCTGTTATACTTACGGCAAAGGTTAAATGGAGAAAGTTTTGGAAGAAGCTTAGAGCATTCGATATCCGGTTTCAGATTTACGATCGGTCAATTGGTTTTGAAAATATCGGCGAAAAACCGAAAATGGCGGATTTCATTTTTCGCCAGTAAATCCGAAATGGTTAATTTGACAGCTGTCACAATGTGAGATTATTCGGACACTTTTTTAAGACGAATAAGGTGGCGTGTATGACATGTCACAATCGTCTTTTGTTATCCCACAATCTGCCTTAACTTTCATTTTTCTTATTGCCGCCATATTGGATTTTTTGATTTTTTGAAAGAGCGCAATATTTCCAGTTTAGTGATGTCTCCCAACTGCATAAAAGATTAGAGTTTCATCGAAATATGACACTTTCTAAAGTTAGGTCTTATTTATTATTATTAGTAGGACATGATTTATTTGTCAGTAAAATTGGGTTTCATTTTTTCCATATAAGGTGGCCCTGACTTTGACGTTAAATAATGGAAAGTAGTGTTTTCATAAGTAGTACGCTTTTCTGTCATTAAAATCATAAACGTGACACACAAATTGTAAAAGCCTGTTGAAAATGGCCGGTATTCCCTATTCAAATGAATAAAAGTTTGACAGGTTAGCGCTTTACTTGCAGTTAAACAGAAACGCCGACATTACCTCAGCGAGGTATTTGGAGATGTACCCCGAACGACGGCAGCCTCATAAAACCCACTTCAGAAAAATTGTAATTAATTTAATTAACTATGGGGCCTTCGAACAACCTAAAAGCGGATACAATACTGATAATGAAAATCGTGACAGAAACATTTTACTAGCTGTCAACGAAAACCCCAGTGCATCGGTAAGAACGGTAGAACGGGAAACTCGTGTGTCAAAATCAACGGTACAAAGAGTGCTAAAAAAGAATAACTACTATCCATACAAACCCACAATAGTTCAAGGACTTAAGGAAACTGATTTTCCAAGACGAATGCGCTTCTGCGTGTGGTATACTAGAATGTGTAATGAAAATCCCGATTTTCTTAATCATGTCTTGTGGTCTGATGAGAGTAGGTTTAGGAATTGTGGAGTTTTTAATAAGCACAACATTCATCATTGGGCTGTAGGAAACCCTCACGAAGTGGCAGAGAGACGTCTACAGACCAGATTTGGAAGTAACGTTTGGTGTGGGATTATTGGTAATTTAATCTAACTTACCTATTTTAATTGGGTACCTATGTATTATAAATTATTAATCATTGCAGGAAATCGACTTATAGGACCATTTTTGTTTGACTATAACTTAAACGGGCAGAGGTACCTAGAGCTTTTCCGAAACCAGGTTGTGCCGGATTTACGAGCTACTCTCACCGAAGATGAGTTCAGAAGAACCTGGTTTCAACAGGATGGATGTCTGGCACACAACACCATTCAAGTCAGGAACTTCTTAAGAGAGCAGTTTGATGAAAGAATTATTGCATTAAATGGTCCAATATCTTGGCCTCATAGATCCTCTGACCTTTCACCCTTGGATTTCTACCTCTGGGGTCACACAAAGGATGAGGTCTACGAGTTTGATCCTCCTGCGACCATAGAAATCCTGAGACAGAGAGTTTTGGATACATTTAGAAATAGTGTTAACGGAAATTCACTTGCTAAGGTTGTACGAAAAACAGTCACCAATTGTCAAAAATGTCTCGATGTAAATGGACGTCATTTTGCAAATCTGTAAATTAATTGTAATTGTAATTTTATTGTAGGTTGTTCAAAGGTTCAAGTATTAATTAAGTTAATGACGATTTTTCTGGCTTTATTTTTAACACACTCATAGCTGTGAATTTGTTCCAAAACATCTGTCTTGTTGAGAGGTCGTTATTTAATTTCATGTTTTATTGAAATTTCAAATAATTTTATACATTATTTATTAATGTTATTTTGCGACAAATAAATCATGGCCTACTGATAATAAATAAGACCTAACTTTAGAAAGTGTGATATTTCGATGAAACTCTAATCTTTTATGCAGTTGTGAGACATCAGTAAACTGGAAATATTGCGCTCGAAGAATCCAATATGGCGGCAATAAGAAAAATGAAAGTTGGGGCAGATTGTGGGATAACAAAAGATGATTGTGACATGTCATACACGCTATCTTATTCGTCTTAAAAAATGTCTGAATAATCTCACATTGTGACAGCTGTCAAATTAACCATTTCGGATTTACTGCCGAAAAACGAATCCGCCATTTTCGGTTTTTCGCCGATATTTTCAAAACCAATTGACCGATCGTAAATCTGAAACCTGATATCGAATGCTCTAAGCTTCCTCTAAAACTTTCCCCATTTAACCTTTGACATAAGTGTAACAGAAGCCGAGATACCTTTATAGAGAAGCGAATTTGGGACACATATATATATATATATATATATATATATATATATATATATATATATATATATATATATATATATATATATATATATGTCTCAAGGTATTGCACATATCAAAATGTGTGATCAGCGAAAGGTTACATATAAAATTCTGTTAAGTTGTACATTGAATTCTCAATGAAAAACGTCTTTATGATTTTGTAAAAAATTACAAAGTTTCTAGCGCTCTCAGGTAACGCACTGAAATATTTAATAGGCCAGAGGTTAGGGCCGTGTAACGATTTTAATAATTTAACTAACAAAGTGTCTAAACCATCTTAATCTCGAATATCATGTGTATGTTCTACTTAATGTGTTGAAATTTAACGTAACGCAGACATCTATGTACATCTAAAGAGTAAAATGTTATTAAACGAAGATCCCTAAACGACATCTTACGATCAGCGTTATAAGATAAACGGATTCACAAGGTCGTAAACTCTATTGCTACATGGGGCGTAACCCAATGTGATGATGCTTAAAACATATATGTGAGCTTAACGTATAAAGAGATACTCAACACTTGAGATATTTGGAGATACAACATTAGCTGGATTGCAAAAAGCATAACTGTTAACTGATAACTTTCGATGTAGGTTAATATCAGTGACCAGTCGTAAGTGACAATGAATGTCAAAAATATCAAATTTGGAAAATATGAATTTTAGAGAACTATGTTTTTAATGTTAATTCTATTTCTGCGTTAATATACTCCCTAGGGTATTTGAGATTCTCTACGTCGTTCAAAGAAATTTATTAATTTTATCTACCCACACGTTAACTAGGCCGTTCTGTTGATGTCAAGTCAGAATGTAATAAAATACTTTAATTGTATTAGCTAGGTTAACAACGTATATCAAAGTTGTTTTGTGAAAGTACGTAAACAATTTTTTATGGCTAAATTTTAGCAAGATTAATAAGATTACTTATAACTTACTTATACAATATACATTTAGCTTGATTCTTTTGCTTTCTCTCTCAAATTCTATTGTAAAGAGACAATTTTTATTCTTGGTACACAGTTCATTTTAATATATTGTAGATTAAAGCCTTTCACAAACAGAACTACGTAAATACTGTTATATGATTTAAGCATGAATTGTGCAGAAAAACGATGAAATAAATTACTGTAGATTGTTAGAATACATATCTCAACGTTAAGTTTATTTCACATTGAGTTGATTTGTAGAATGCGATACATGTATACAAAATAAACTTCAGCGGTTGATTGCTATTTCAGATCGAAAGGTAGCTTCCTAATAACTTTAATATTCACATTATTTTTGTTTTTGTTTTAAAACCCCAATAGTAAAGTTATACAATAATTAAAACTGGTTCTAGGAAAATATTAATTGCGGCTGTAATACATTGCAATCTAAATTAAAATTTTGCCAAAGAATAAGTGTCTAAAGATTTTCTGACAGTTTCAATATGTGAATTGATACCTTAAGTCTTAAAAAGGTAACAAAATTATTCCTTTTATTTTATTAGTTTGTCACGTGTGGTTAAAATTTACCGTAGATTCCTTTTTTTCTCGAATTATATTTAAAATGTTATATGTAGAATTAATTCTGAATTGAAACATTACCGGGAATTCTTATTTTAAAATTGTTATTACAGTTTCGAAAGGAATTTAATTTCATGATGGATGAAAATAGTTTTTAAGTAACATAGTATGTTTTCTGATATCGCTGATAACGAAATGTTCAGTCGCGGTAATATAGTTCAACATTTATTTTGTTTTAAGTTTACCAGTTCACTTATATACGGAAGTATTGTTGGTGTAACTATAGCAAATAACAGGGTTTCTTGTTGAAAAAGAGGATATATGTGCGTAACTTAATTCTAGGTATCAAAACTGCTTCTTTCAAGGGAATTGTCCACTATGCAATTTGGGTATAGAAATTTTTATGCGATGGTTAGAAAGGATGACCTGATTTTGTGAGGAAAGGGGAGTTTTGTTTTTTCGTTAATTAGTCGGAGTTTAGGTTTCGATCGTGAAAGTTGAAGTAAAAACAGTTAAGATGTGGTGCGAATTATTATGTGTTAGTGGGCCATGGGCGCCTTCCCCGTCATGTGATTATGGTTAAGAGAAACGCTTCATAATTTGATCAGGACCGTACAATATTGTAGTTTTATTAGAAGCTCGCTTTATGCGGGTTTTGAGGTAGAAGTACTCCCCCAGAAATTTGTTATCGTATATCGTCATATCGTTTTATCAGTAAGTCCAGGTTTAATAGTGAAACCAAAGAGTTCCAAATTTATCCTTACGCTGATCTAAAAAATCCGCTTCTTAATCTGTATATAACCGACGTCTGCGACGAGGGGACAGCGAATATTATGATTTAGTGATAATAACTTTATCGAATTTATTGAAATGATAGACATTATTACAGTGATCCTTTGAGTGTAATAGAAAAGTATTGTAAGCTGCTTGTGCTTATTTTATAATTTAAGTTTAACTTTATTTTCCATGGTTCTAGCTCACGTCTGTTTTTATACAATTCAAAGGGGAGTGGTTCGTTTGTTGGGGTTGATCAGTTATTACCAGATTCTTCCACACTGAACAATGAACTCAAAAGGGTTTTATACATATATTTTACCTATTCATTACTTTATCTAAGTGTTCACATCTAAAACTAACTTAAATATTTACATATTGATGCATTAAAACAAATCGGATACTGAAATAACACAACTAAAATATATATTACAAATATACTGAACATCCACCATTCACCAGGGGACCTGAGGGTTGGACGGTGGTCAGGCGACGTACAGTAGCGGTGTATATAAGCGACAGACATCAGCTCACCTTTGTTATGTTTGCTGCGAAAATAACATTAACTACGTGTTTATATTCAAGAGCGAAAGGAATCTTAATGTGAAAACAAAAAGAAAAATTTATTTATTTTAAAATCTGTATGTACAAAATTTAAAGTCCAGACTGACTCACTGACTGTCTGATGAATCAACGCACAGCCTAACCCTCTTGTCCTAGAGACATGAAATTTAGAGGATGTGTTCTTTGTGAAGTGTTGGTATCCACTAATAAAGAGTTTATAGAAATTCTGCCCCTAAGAGGGTGAAATGTGAGGTTGAATTTTTTGGTGAAACTTTTCATTCCATGGGTCGATTCGCTCGAAAATTGGTATACATACTCTTCAATTAAAACTGTGAGACACGTGTATCACAAAATTGAAATATCTCCCCCCCCCCCATTCTGAGATCGCAACAACGCTCGTCGGATATGGCTAGTATTCTAGTATTTTAAGTCAGGGCCTGCCTAGTAGTTGCCAGTGGATAGCAACTGGTTGTATACAATTATGATAACGGGATTTAGCGTTGGACAGGTGTTTGCGACGATAATACAACGGCGTGAACGATTTCGATATATCTGCTTCTATGTCATACAGAAAATTAATCATTTTAAACGACCTGCAACTTTTTATGAACCTTTTTATACATTGTACTTATGAAAATTAAAACCAATCTAACTAATATTTAAAGGGGTTTATAAACTAACAATGGTTCTATCTAATTACTGGTTTAAGGGTAATTACTGGTGATTGAAATATACTCTAATTATAATTACTTTGCATAATTAGTAGATTTTAATAAAAAAACAATTGGAGGTGTTTTAGGATTATTCACCGCAATGAAAGTAAATATGAATACTCAGGTTTTGATTATATTGGATGCGGGAACGCTTGACACGTTGGCCACTTGGATGTGCTTTGTCCGTCTGGCTGAGATAGTAACGGTAGTGGCTACCTACGATGCCTCTAACTTGGAGGCAGTTTATAAGTACGGTATGATTGAAGAAAGATTACTTCCTTAATTATGAGTTATCTGGAATGAACACTTTGTCAGGACTTCCGACAAAAAGTAAAGCTTTCTCCATCCAGGGACGGCGTACGGCGTTTAAATCTTGGAGACCTTTTGGTATTCGGAAATGTTAAATAAACAGGCTGACAGGTTAATGGAACATTTTACGTGCGTTGCCTTTTAACAATGGTGTTAAATCAGGATTTATGCTATCCTTTGGATATCTCACGATAAGCGAGCAGTTAGGAAAGCGGTTTCAGAACTTCTACTTAGAAGTAAGCTTTAAACGAAACTCAGTTTAAACTGGTAGTTACGTTAGGTGAGACTGTAATGCAATACTCACTGTTTTACGTAATGTGTAATTTACGAAACTGGGCAACCTAAATGTGGTGTAATTGAGGGAAGCGTTTCGCTTTGGAGTCGTAGCCTGCACTTCGTGTACATAGCCTAGGGTGGCGTGTTTGTGTGGGTTTGTCTATAATATGTTTTGAATATCAATTAAAATATTCTCGACTGCTGACCGTTGCGCTGTTTAATTTATATCCCGTGGATCGGCAGAATTTAGCATAATATATATAATATATATATATATATATATATATATATATATATATATATATATACACACACACACAGGGTTACTGGTAAACTGGTAACTTATCCAGTCAACTGTAATGACATGCTAAGAGGCCTTCAAGAAGCAACTTTTAATTATAAACTTTTAGGAAAAACTCAAAGACGAAGTAGTAACAGTAACAGCAAGAGTTTTTGAGAACCGCTGATAAGATCGTTTCTACAGTTTCACAGAATCGTTGGCGCAGAGGATAATCAGCTGCCAATATCCCTTAAACACTCTGGAAATGATAGGAGTGTAAGCTATTCATTTTTAAAGTTCGCCAAGACATCCACTGCGACACTCTTAGCTCCCGTGAAATTTCTCGAGTACTTAATGAAGGTGCGTCATCTATCATATCCCAAATGTCTTCTTCTACACGTACACTATGGTGATGTGGCCTACCGCCATCACGCCCTCGTTTGGGTGCCAAAGACCCTATCGTTCGAGCTCGGTGCACAAGTTTGCGAAAGGTTGCAGCATCCGGAATTATACGCCTGTGAAACCTTTAGAAATACAGTTCTCTTGCTGCGGCAGCATTTTCATTAGCCATGCCATAAGTGATTAACATGTTACAATACTGTTCATTGGTATAAAGATATCTAGATATCTTTCCATTCTAAAGTTGTGAAATTCAAAGTTTATTTACTTACAGTAGGAGGACAAGTCACTCACTTGATAGACGTCTACAAAGCAACAATAGATATGACGTTGATATGTCAGATTGTAGCACAAGAAAGAATCGCTGATTCCAATCAAGCACTCTGATTTATCGATAAATGGTATCTTTTAATTAAAATTGTGAACTAGTACCAGTGGTTTCCACAAGTGGGCAATCATGTTTAAAATACTGTAGTTTAGTTATTATTAGGTTTCGCCTGTTAGTTTGCTAAGAAAATTTTTCAGTTTACGGTCCTCTATTAGCACTTTCAGTTAACTGCATAAGTTAACAGTCACCATATATATATATATATATATATATATATATATATATATATATATATATATATATATATATATATATTCATTATTTGATGATTTCTGCAAGTTAATTAAAACAGGTAATTTCAACAAATAGTAGTATTTTTTGGTAAATATTAAAAAAGCCGGTTTAGTGTATATTTAAGAATAGTTAAAAGAATGTGCTCGTTCAAGATTTTGCTAAATTTGTGTTGTGCTGCCTTTATAATGGAAGGTTGTCAGCGGAGTGATGGAATTTGGACCATAACAATGGAAATTGCGGAAGTGAGAAAGGACGCTGATAACGACGTTTTCTTGGTGTGACTTCCTTTGTATATTAATTATTGTTTTGTCGAGATACTATTGTTTACGCCCCGCGGCCACAAAAATGAATTTTGGATGTACTTGATCTTTGT
The DNA here is from genome assembly GCA_036346205.1 of Vesta saturnalis. Lineage (NCBI taxonomy): Eukaryota > Metazoa > Arthropoda > Insecta > Coleoptera > Lampyridae > Vesta > Vesta saturnalis. Next base: position 1,137,998 of record JARFJB010001896.1, on the reverse strand, counting down.
ACACATTTCTTTTATGTTGTAATATACATATTTGTAGTGTAATTTTTTTGAGCATTTATTTTACCTTCACCAAATTAAAATCATGTTGATTTTAGTTCGACAAATTTTAAGAATTACCGAAATTAAACCTATTAACTCTCATCAATGTAGAGTATTAGCATTTGAGCATAGTGGTTTCCCCTGTATAGCTTGAATGACTACAAAAATCATTATAAGAACATTTTAACCATTACACTATGCTAAAGGCCTTGATTTAAATGTAGTGTTAACATTAGCAGAAGAAGTGTTCGGTTTATATTCGAGCTGGATACATAATTGAAACAATTGCCTACAAGACTGTTGAATTATTTTCATTTATCGCACGAATATGTATACAATAACTTGTTTCCGTTTTTCAAATTTCCTCAAAAAATGATCACGTTTGGCGGAACAATTCTCTCGTTACGCTGTGAAATTGTTTAACCTCACACTCTTTGTAACTATGGAAAAAGTTAGCAATGCATATAACACGATTATTTTGAAGTAGTTATTGTATTACTTACGACAGTATTAAAAAAGACTGTATAAATGTGATGGCATTGGTAACTAATTTTGGATAAGACAAAAGATAATGAACTAGGTTAAATATGACGAGTAAGAATGAGCAAAGGCGGTTTTGCATCGGGAACATGCGTTCGTTCTTACCATTCATTTAAAGTTTTCGCTTTCTATTCAAATCTAGAAATACCAATTGATGTCTCATTATTGTAGAATGTATGCATTGGACTCGTATAAGGTAGAATTGACACTAGACGTAAAGAACCTATCACGAAATTTTGCAGTATTGAGTCAACCACATATATCATAACGTCTTATTGGGTATGGTGGAAATTTTATAAGGGTGGACCAATCGTTATGTTCGGAAATCTATTGAAATGTACAAACAAACATTAGCTAATAAGAAGAAAGTGCACGATCAAATAGATTGTGGTATCTTTCAATTATTTTGTTTGTCCAGTAACAATACCACCTTTTTTTAAAGAATCGGCTATTTCTTTTCAAAATACGCTGTAAGGTGCTGAAAGTATACAGTTTTGAGAAAAGCACTTTGACTATCTATATGTAAATATAGCACATCCTAAAAAAAATTAATGTTTGGAGCACCCTTTAAAAATACGAATATTTGTGAACCGCCGCCCCATTAGAGTACAGCGCTACCCTGTATATAAATAAACCGGTCAAGTAATATTAAAATCATTGAATATCGTAGAATTTCTTTTACTTTGTTGTGTGTAACTATCGAGTACTACAAAGTAAGATTAAAAAGAATTAATATCTGTTTACTTGTGCGTTCCTACAGGCAAAGTTGATTTCCCATTTGTATTAGAGGAGAGGGCTTAATTCATAATCAAACAATGTACCGTTTCGAAAATATTTACAGGCGTAATTACTTTAGTTTTAGTTGATATTTTATTTGTTTTCAACAATATGCAAACAAACCCGTTAAATTCTACATTGTACTGTAAACACTATTTCAAACTATGTTATTGACGTGTCCTATTTAATGAAAACCTAATATAAATTTCAAAGGAATAAAAGCCCACGTGTATAGCGGACTTATCATCGTTGACCAATCAACGCATAAAACACATTTTATAATTTTCAGTTAAGCGTAATAAATAATGTCTAAAACAGAATAAGTTTTTAGAGATATGGAAAAAAATTCAATGAATGGTTTAAATACATTAGTGAGGTTTCCATTTATCTGAATTCATTCTTTTTATTCCATATTAGATGATACTACGAGATAACACTGAAATAAGATTAAGACTAGATATTAAAAATTTAGACTCTTTGAAAAGCTAGGTCAAGTAGGAAGAGCACTATAAATAATTAATTCCTTGAGATGATTAATCCCGTATGACTAACAGTAACAAATTGAAGGAGATAATGTATTCTATACTTTTGTGATTGCTTGCTTGTATAACCACAAGGTACTACCTTTATCCTCTCTTGTACAACTAAGTCTAATTTTACACCACAGATCCTCCCCTATCCAAATCAAGAAAGGAAATTAGGTTACTGCAGAAGTTAAAAGTATGTTTTTAATTAAATGCAATAAATACACAATATTATGGAAATGTGTATTACACTTAAAATGTATGACATGAAGTTATGTCTGTTAACAGTTCTGTTGTTATGAAATGTACATTCATCAGTAAACAGAACAGAATTAAAAAAGTTTTCATTTTCCGCTACTTTATCTAATACCCACGTACAAAATTTAACTCGTTTCCGATAATCGTTTCCAGAGAGTTCTTGATGAAGCTGGATTTTATAAGGATGATAATTATATCTCTTAAGAATTCTTGACACACTTGCTTGGCTAATGTTGACATTTTGGGCAATTTGGTTTTGGCTCATATGGGAATTTTCGGTTACAGAGGCAAGCACTGAGTCTCTTCATTTTCTGTTACAGGTTTGCTTGTAGTGGGTATTTTATACAGGACACTTCCAGTTTGTCTAAATTGATTCAACAGTCTTTCGAATGCTGCTTTATTTGGATGATTTCTGTTAAATTCGTGATGCCAGGAGGCAGTTTTGCAGAGATTCTCCGAGAATAACAAGGATGTCGATGCATTCTTCTTTCGAATAAACTAGCATTCTTAAAAATAGACTAATAATACAAATATCAAAAAATACTGTTATCACTACTAGATGCAATTATTACAATTAAAGACTTTTGTAAATACCTGACAACCGCTATCAGTCAAATATGTAAAACGATATTCGAACTAGTGAACAAATTTAAGGATAATTTTACATCTGCTGTTGCCATAAAATACAGGTTGTCCTATTTAAATTAAATAAGTTACTACCGTTTAAAGATTGTAATTATTGACCCTTAATTTTAAGACACCTTGTATAAGTTAGTAAATTTTTCACACGGGCGACATAAAACTTGATCGGTTAGTAGACTCCAGTTGAGAAATTACATTAAATTTGTTGCTACATTTTCACAAAATATTAAATATTTCAAGAACCATAAGGTTTAGGTAGGTTAAGGCTTAATGAAACTCGCATTTATTTTCATCATAGAAACTGAAAATAAAATAATATACAGGGTGTTCCATTAAAAAAATAACAACTTTGATAACTTCCCGTGTTTTTGACATACCCTGTATAACATGAAAATAATTTTGAAATGTAGCGCCAATAGGTCCCTATCAATTCATAAAATAAAACTTTTTAAAAATCAAATACTTTAGCTATAATACTTCGTGTCGAATAGCGTGAATAACAACATGTGCATTTTACTTAAAAATATAAAGAGTTAGCCATAGGAATATGTAATACTATTCGATAGACAATTAAATTTTACATCTGCTGTTGCCATAAAATACAGGGTGTCCTATTTAAGTTAAATAAGTTACTACCGTTATAGATTGTAATTATTGACCCTTAATTTTAAGACACCTTGTATATGTTAGTAAATGTTTCACACCGGCGACATAAAACTTGATCAATTAGTAGACTCCAGTCTTAATTTGGTTGAAAATAAAAAAAAATACAAGTTGAGAAATTAAGCATCAGATTTGTTACTACATTTTGACAAAATATTAAATATTTCAAGAACCAGAAGGTTTAGGTAGGTTAAGCCTTTATAAAACTCGCATTTATTTTCATCATAGAAACTGAAAATAAAATAATATACAGGGTGTTCCATTTAAAAATAGCAACTTTGATACTTTTCGTGTTTTTGGCACACCCTGTATAACATGAAAATAATTTTAAAATGTAGCGCCAATAGGTCCCTATCCATTCATAAAATAAAACTTTTTAAAATCAAATACTTTAGCTATAATACTTCGTGTCGAATAGCGTGAATAATCCTGTATAATATAATTATTACCATTAATTTGAGTTTCATTCCAGAGTGACAATTACAATAATTCATTATGTGATAGATACATAAAAATATAAATTACAATTTTTAATAATCTAATAAATAAATGCCACCAAACCAAATTTCCTTGACTAAAATTGTAAAAAAACAGAATAAATATAAGACAATCAATTTGCTGTTCACATGTACCAGATCGGTACATAAGCGTTTTCCTACCAAAAATAGTTTTCAAATTAATTTTGTATTTTCTAAAACAATTAATTTCTTTATTTTATTATTTAAACTTGCACGTTTATTTTTAATTATAATGTTTGCTATTCTGTGTTTCAAAATATTACACTGTTCAAACGTAAAAGCAGAGCTGTAGGTACCTTATTTCGAGGCGAGACTTAAAAAATACTGTTGGTGCGTTTAAATAGTTGAATAAAGTGGTTTAATAATTTGTAAAAAAACTTTTCACTTTAATAATAAACTTTTATATTTTTATTCGTCGTGAATACTAAGGCTATTTAAATAATTAAAAAGTTTTGAATGATATTTATGAAATGTTCAATGTATAAGGCTGAAGGCTATTATAGAAGTTATAATTCCGACAAAAAACGTGTTTTAAACTTTCACTGTTGTACTTTTCCATTCTTTAAACTTGGCCCACAAGTATTCGTGTTTATCCCATTCTGTGAGTTGCTATGAATGAAATTAAAATCGAATACAGTAGTAAAATGGCAAAGGTAATTGTTCTAACCGTGCATTTAGGTTGCTCATGTTGTAAAGACAAAAACACACAAAATGGACATAGAAAAGCTATTCACGAAATAAAATGGCAAAGTCACTTTTAGATTAGACTACATTTGGCAACATTTAATGATCTCATCTTGTTTTACATACATCAACATATACAGGAAAGAAACGCGCTTTATTTATTTTACTTATTTACTAACAGATCTCAGCTTATTAAGTTTATGCCATTTAAATTAAAATTATTAAATTAGTTTCCCACATTGGGCAGTAACAAATAGACGAACATTTTACATAGTGTTTATGAAATACATACACGCAAAATAAAATTTTTAAGTTAGCTTTCAGTTTTTTTTTAATAATTGTGGATCTGAACAGGTTAAATGTGGCCTGTCGTGCCAAAGCACTCAGGAACACTTAGAAGGAAGGATAGAGGGACATAGAATTGCCAAGAGATGCCTATGAACAGCTACCTTAAATTTTTTCATATCATAAGTAAAAGGAAAATTGAAACTAGGGAGATTATTCTACAGTTTAGAAGCCATGTAGAAGAATGTGGGTTGCGCCCGTTTGGTACGACAAATGGAGAATTGTACTGCATACTGATGATATGAATGAGCGAACCGAGTATTTTTAGTAAACGTAGCCCGAGATGGTATAAAATAATATAATTCAGCAGCGCAATAGCCATTATAATACCAATAATACAAAGAAAGAACTGAAAAGATTCTTCTATCATAAAGGGACTGTATATCAGAAGTTAAGGACAGGTCATTTATAAGACTAATTGCTCTCTTTTGTGTACGATCAACGACATCAAGATTGTATTGGGGAGCACCAACCCAGAGGTAAGAATTATATTCGAGATGAGTTCAAATTTGAGCCTTATGCAGCAGAAAGAATTGTCGGGAGTTAAAGTACTGATTAGATCTGTACAAAAAGCCTATTTTACGAGCAGCTGTTCTGGTAGATGGTAAACCCATGATAGATTGAAAGATACAGTCATTCCCAACAGAGTAGTAAACTCTACAAATTTAAGATCTGAGCCACTCATACTTACAACAGGAAATGATTGATCTTTTTTGGCGGACACAAGGAAACACTGCGTCTTGTTAGCATTAAATTTAAGTAGATAATTGCTTCTCCATTCGATAATACATCGAATGTCTTTGTTGATTGAATTTGCCATTTCAGCTTTAATGTCTTAAGACATGAAAGGTAGAATTACCATTATGAGTAGACTGAGATGAACTACAATGAAGAGTGCTGTCGTCAGTAAAGCAATGGATCGGATTAGTTGTTGTAGAAATAAGGTCATTTAACTATAGCAGAAAAAGTGTAGACGGTATAACTGATCGCTTTGGCACGCCCGCATTATTGCTAACTTCTTTTGAAAAACATCAACTACGACACGTATTCGGATTTTATCAAGGAAACTAGAAACCCAGTTGATGAGCATATCATTTATCCCAAACGAGGTGAGTTTGGCAAAATGCGACTAAAACTGTTTCACCGGATTCTTTTCTAATGTTTTATTCCAAACTTGGGTCTCATATGAAAAAAGATCTCTTGTTGAAAGACTCTGCCTAAACCCACATGGTGGTCACTAAGGAGTTTGTTAGTTTCAAGGAACGAGAGCAGTTGCTGATTGATGGCTTTTTCCATAATTTTCGACGAAATGTAAGTGATGTCAATTGGTAGGTAGTTCGAGGGATCAGTATTATCGCCTTTTTTGGGAATAGGTTGAACGTTTTCTAACTTCCATGATGAAGAAAATTCCCTAGAAGAATAGAGATCGAATAGAGAGGTGGTACTAGTTCGGGGAACATTTCTTTAAGACAATAGCTTGGATACCGTCTGGGCCAGTCGCCTTATTGAGATCAATCGATTCTAGGAGCTTGTACCGAAAATAAATCGGTTTCATAGCGTATGAAAAAGAGTTCACATGTGGCACATGTTTTTCAGAATGGTTGAGACACGAGTTTAATACAAATAAATTCACAATACATTGGCTTTGTCTGCAGAAATAGCAACTACAGATCCGTCAGGTGTGGAAATGAAGGTTGTCTAAGATTTATCTGGATCTCGATTTGGGCTTGGCCTTATACACATGAATATTATTCAATTTAGTGCTGTTAAAAATTTGGTTTAGTTATTATGTTTATATATATATATATATATATATATATATATATATATATATATATATATATATATATATATATATATTATTTAATCAGTTTAAACGTAATTTAAGTGTGGTCATAACTGTTAGAAATCTAACTTTTGTATTATTTGGCAAATTTTATGTTATTAAATTGATTTAACTTTCACCTATCACTATCAAATACTTAACCTTTTGGGTTCTAATGGTGTATTTTAAATTATACAATCATAAACGTTTGATTTATTCCTAGTTGATCTTTGTCGTTATATCTATTAAAACTATCACAAGATGTTCAAACAGTTGTTTGTCAAAGTCAACAATAGAATTATATATCAGCTGTTCGTTATTTTTATCATCTTTCAAGACAGTTTACACAATATTTAATATACCCTTATTCTCTACTAAATTAATTCTATAGTTGGTTTCATTTATTCAAACTACAATGTAGTAGTGAGGCTGATAGTTTGTGCATATTTCATTCTTACTTTGACAAAATTGTGTTTGTAACATCTTTAACTAAATTAATGATATTGCTACTGATGAAGATAACTGGTGGACGCTGTGGGATCGAAACGTTTAGAATATAATTTTCTAACATTCAAAAGACTCAAAAGTTAGTATCCCGATTAATTGTAAATGTTCATTTAAAAATTTTGAATTATTTGGAAAAATATGAAATTTTAATTATGTTAAAAATCGGTTGAGTTACTCGAAATTTCAGAATCTGTATTTTGGGGCTCCAAGAAAACCTAATAAGCCTCGTTTTGACCTATTTTAATTAAAAAGAAGTCCTCAACCACCCCCGAAATATTCATCCGATGTTGCATGATTTCCAGCCTCAATAACTTTCTTATTTCAAATGGAATACACAATAATATTATACAAATATGTACTACACTTACAATATATGACATTCTAAATTTTTAAGGTCAGTTAATGTAAAGTGTGGTATCTTTAAAATCTACCGTTTTTGAGTTATTTGGCAAAATTTAAAAATTGTTTAATTTTTATCTTGATCAAATCAACCGGCTACTTGAAAACAAAAAAAAAACGTTTATTTATTCCTATTGATGTTTGCGTTTTCTTCCGAAACTATCACAAATGTCACAGTTGTTTGTAAGTAACACATAGAATTATATTATACGTTGGTTATTTCTTATTTTTTTCAATTCAACGACACTATTTAAATATCCCTTACACAATTTTTAAAGTTATTCATTTATTACCCACTTGGTGAGTAGTGGAGACGCACTCGTTTTGCATATTTCATTCTTATTTCATATTGAGGTTTGTAATTAACTAAATACACATGAATTTAGAAAGTACGAAACTGGTGGACGTTGTGGGATCTGCTGATCAAAATTGTTTTCTAACTCAAAAGATGTATGCGCAAATATATGTCAATAGAAGATGGCCATCGGTTAGAAGTTTAGAAAAACTTAAAGAAAGGCTTATTAAAAAGGCAATGTGAATTATTAAATGTGAAAAATGGTTAAGAGGACAAGCGACGAAAACCAAGTGAATGTATTGTTGTCTCGGAGCCTTCTGCCAGTTCGGCAACAATGTCCAAGGAAACCGATATGATTGATATATGTGTTAGATGCATTTAAGAGTCGACAGAGAATGTTGTTTTTTTTTAATTTATTTTTGGCAAATTCTGGCCCGTTTTTGAGAAAAATGGATTTTTTTTGTTTGAAATGGCTGGACTTGGGAAAATCTGTTTAAAAAATATTTCTATCGCCCACTAGGGGTAGCTTGTGCATTTTAAAATTAAAATATTTTCCTAACATCACAATTTTTATTATTTATTACATATAAATACAATAACTCATGTAAACACTGCAACATATTAATACCAAATATATTTAAATGTCTTTTTATTTTCAAACTCGAATCTGCCTCATTCTTCTATTTATTTCATACACCCCTAAATCTACTTTTAAATCTTTAATTTTTCATATCAACACCTCCAACCTCTTCTTTCGCTCAACAATAGTTAATACTTGTTCTTTTCTTGCGCTTCTTATCTTGCATACTACCATTTTCGTCATTTCTGCTAATAATTAATCGCGCACACCCAAGGAAGCCTTTTATTATAAATCTGCATCCTTCAAAACCGCTAACCTAGACAAAAATGTCTTCTTCTTTCCACGAACTTATTCTATTTTTATACTTCTAAGAAATGTCGTACGATACCCCTACAGGTCAATAATCTTTGACGTTGACCACTCTATTTTTAGACTTCTCAGAATTGTAATATGATGATGACATTGCAATTTCTATTTTTAACTTTTGACCTAGACATACAAATTTCGCGCCAAAACGTTTGACCGCAGAGTGACCTTGTAATATGATGAGGATGGTGACACTGAAATTTCTATTTTTAGCGAGCTCCTAAAATTTAAATTTCCCACCAAAAGTTTGACCTTGAAGAGATCCAAAAGCTTACATTTCTCACCACCAGAGGGCGAGTGACCTTGAATTGGTCCAGAACCGGCCCTTAATCACTACTCGCGATCTACCGTTAGTAAAATTTTAAAGAGGAACGAGTATTACGACTACAGTATATTCTTCCATCAAGGACTGTTGGGTCTTGATTTAGAGATTAGGAGAACATTTTACCAATGGGGGTTGGAAATTGAAAGAATAACAACTAACTTTTTCCAAAATTTATTATTCTCCGACGAGTCAACTTTCACTCAAACTATTATGCAACGTAAAACCCAAAAATAGTAAGATTAGTTAATTGGCAGGGACAGTGGACTGTAAATGTTTGGGGTGGTATTATGGGTGGCTTTATAGTTGGGTTACATTTATTTAACGGGAATTTGAATGGTGATGAATATTTCTTTGCAAAATGATTTGCCCCCACTTTTGCAAAACATTCCTGTTGCTTTAAGGAAAAATAAGTGTTTATAGCATCACGGTGCTCCTGCGCACTTTGCGTTAAATGTCAGAGTCCACTTAAATCTAGAATTTGAAGGTAGATGAATAGCCCGTGGCGGTCCCGTTTCTTGGATGCCTTGACCATCAGAAATATAAAAATTAGATTTTTTTCCATGGGTCCCATAAAAAACGTTGTATATCAAACTGTGTTTCGTTTGCTACCTTTGTTACAGTTACTTTGTCTTCTATCATTAGCAAAACGACGTCATACTTCGCACAGATTTTTGCATTGAGTCTTTCGTCCGTGTTAAAATTATTAATATTGAAAAAATTTATCTACCCTATGAAGTGAGTTTTCATTTTCTTTAGAATTTGATAAGCAATACTTTTTTAATTCTACACAATCTGGTTTGAAATGTCTCAGTCTAATTTCGCTGTCATTAATTTAAATTGGAATTTTCATATTTTTTTGTTTTACAGGTAATCCTGCGTAAAAATTTCCACTGCTATCTTTTTTGGAAAAATAAACATTCTCCTTTTGTACAAACTGTAAAATATTTTATGATTGCATCTGGGTGAAATGAATGCTTCAAAAATACGTTTTGACGCTAGTCATATGCAAATTGTGTCATTATTTCCTTTACGGCTAAAGTACAGCTTCAGTAATTTACTGAAGCGTTATATTTAAAGAAATCACTAGTATTCCAGCTACATTCTCATTAAACTTTTCAATTAGATGTTATGTCTTGCTTTTCCACCAAAATTCTAATTTGTGTGGGCCTTGCCATTACTTTTGTTGTTAATTTGTATTTGTCAACCGTTTTAGCAATGTATTATAATTTCTGAAGTTTCACCTTGAACATCTTGAACTTTTAAAAGTTTTACTTGAATTCCCTTGCGTTTCATAAAATATCTTACGAGTACTCCCGTAATTTGAACAATCGGTATAGATTATTTCAAAATTGACCACTCCAAGATCATCTTTTATGAAGCTTAATGATTGTTTTTGTAAAATGTTACACACAATATTTTCGGATCTCTAGCACATGCAAATGTTTGTTGAGAGCAAATTTTTATTAGCTTGCTAGTGGAATCCATAAAACGAAAGGACTGATTGTAAACTACGTTGTGGTATGACCAAGTACAGCCAATTGTAGCTAGCCTTTGATCTTCATATCAAAATGTGTCCTTATGGAAAAAAGACGACAATTTGTTACTGCTAGAAGAAGCAATATCTGCCTTTCTATGCTTAAGTGTCGATATGTGTTGAACAACATCCGCCTTTCCACCATGCGCAAGTGAAAACTGTGCAATCTTGATTAAAAGTCTCAATTTAATTAGAATAATTCTTTATTTAAATACGATTTCTAGTGAATCTATCAGCTTAAAATTTTATATATAATAGTTTTTTTAGTATTTTCCAAGCGTGTCAGAAATTTCAATTTAATTGCTACTTTTACCAACTAGTTTACTTAACAAAAATTTGAAAATGTGTAGGTTAGCAAGTACTTCCGTTTTTCTACATGTCTCAAAAGTTACGGATCTACGATTTCGCTATAATAGACGCCAAATTTCATCACTACAGCTCAAAAGGGACGACCGCTATCGTGTTTACACACTACACGATATATACAACATATATATAATATATATATATATATATATATATATATATATATATATATATATATATATATACATACACACACATCACACACAGACACACCACACACACGACACGCACACGCGCACACGCACACGAACGCACCGCACGCAAATGCACACGCGCACGAACCACCACCACCACCCAACACACACACCACCACACCACACACACACCACCACACCACACACACACACACCACACAAACACACCATACACCCACACACACACACACACACACACACGCAACAGCATACACAACACACGCACACCACACACGCACGACACGCACACACCAGCACACACACACACACACACAACACAAACACACACACAAACACACAACACACACAAACACAACACACAAACACACAACACACACAACACAAACACAAAACACACAAACACACAAACACACAAACACACAAACACACGAAACACGCACAACACAAACACAAACACACAACACACAAACACACAAACACACAAACACACACACAACACACACAACACACAACACACAACACACAAACACACAAACACACAAACACACAACACAAACACAAACACACAACACCACAACACACAAACACACACACAACACACAAACACACACCACACAACACAAACCAACACAGCCAAACACACAACACAACAAACACACAAACACACACACACACAACACACAAACACACAAACACACAACACACACACAAGCACACAACACTAACACACAACACACAACACAAACACACACAAACAAACACAACACACACAACACACAAAACACAACACACAAACACAAACACACAACACACACAAACACGAAACACAAAACACAAACACACAAACACACAAACACACAAAACACAACAAACACACAAACACACAAACACACACAAAACACAAACACACAAACACACAAACACACAAACACACAAACACAAACACACAAACAACACAAACACACAAACACACAAACACACAAACACAAACAAAACACAACAAAACACAAAAACACACAACACACAAACACACAAACACACAAACACACAAACACACAAACACACAAACACACAAACACACAAAACACAATAAACACACAAACACACAAACACACAAACACACAAACACACAATAACACACATAACACACAAACACACAAACACAAACAACAGTACACAAGACACAAACACACAAACACACATACAACATACACACAAACAATAAACACAAACACACAAACACACACAAACACAACACAAACACAAACACAAAATACAACACATACAAACATCACAACACACACACAAACACACAAACACACAACACACAAACACACAACACACAAACACAAACAACAAACACACAACAACACAAACACAAAAACACAAACACACAAACACACAAACACACAAACACACAAACACAAAACAACAAACACAACACAACACACACAACACACAAACACACAACACACAAACACAATACACACACAAACTCACAAACACACAAACATACAACACACAGCACACAAAACACACAAACACACATACACAACAACATAACACAACACAAACAAACACACAACACACAAAACACACAAGCAACACACACAAACACACAAACACACAAATACACAAACACACAACACACAAACAAAGCACAACACAACACACAACACACAAACTCTCAAACACGAAAACATACAAACACACAAACACACAAACACACAAACACACAAACACACAAGCACACAAGCACACAAACACACAAACACACAAACACACAAACACACAAACACACAAACACACAAACACACAAGCACACAAGCACACAAACACACAAACACACAAACACACAAACTCTCAAACACGCAAACATACAAACACACAAACACACAAACTCTCAAACACGCAAACATACAAACCCACAAACACACATACACAAAGCCGATATGCTAAAAATGGATTCGGAGGCCATCAAAACGTGAAGATCAGTCAACATCTTGAGGTCAAATTTTCATGATCGGAACACCTTCTCTTTACTCTACTTCGTATAGTATGCGGGATTGCAAAAATTGATGGTATTAGTAATAGAGTTGTTGTTTACTAGCAACTTTATTAGCAATTAATTCATACGGAAGTTTGTGGAGTCGAGTCGTGCCATATACTGTCCTCACATCTTTACGATATCTTAAGAGGTTTCATTTCGTCATTAAACAAAAAAGATAATCGATCAAAATATGTTTAATTAATTTCAGTATTTAATTGTTAATTTTGATTTTTTGTAGTAGGTTTTAAGATAACTAATGTAAATTCATGATTATTTATCATAACTTAATAAAAAGAAGACATATTCTGTTAGACAAAGGACTGATTTTAGTAATTGGTGAGCGTGGGTAGAACCGTTTTCTGTCCTCTAGAGTGTAAACACAAAAATATCTTGATAGATGTCATCCAGATATAACTGTGCTTGAGAGATTGTTACTAGTGCTTCGAGAAACTGGAAGTGCTTCGTATCGTAAATCTTTTAATAAGATTCCATAATAGGTAACTGATGAAAATGAATCCGCAGCCATTATGGCTCTGGTGGCCCTTTTTGTGTTATGCTTATTATAATTAAGATTAAATAGAAAAAAAGGTTTTCAAAATCTTTCTATGTAGTTAAAAATAATCAAATATTTATTGATTATGGTTAAAGAAGTGAATAACAACGTTACACGAGTATAAATTAAAACAACAATGCCGCATTTGAAAATGTTCTGAATTCTTAAAATGTAATCCTATAGAATTTTGAAAACCTTTTCACCGTAAAATGTAGCCTGAATAACATTTTATCATAGCGCACAAGATTTCAACATAACATTACGGACATTAATTAAACTACACAAAATCACAAGTTCTTGCTTACATAATGAAATTAAGATAAATTTACCGTATAATATTCAGAAGTTTCACTGCTCGAAAGTTTAGTATGGCAGCGAATGAACGAAATGGGGCAAATGTGGAAATCGAACTGTAACAAACTGTTCCATTTCAATACGTTTAGTCGAAATTATTTACGCAGTTGTTTCTTTCGTATAAATGAAAACACATCACTTTAATTTCAAAAACTATCCTTGTGTGGCATACTTTGATTTACTAGACAAAATATACAGCAGGTGCAAGTAATCTTAATCAATCTAAAGTACATTTCCTGCTCACGATTGATTTCAAAATCATTTGTATCTCCTGATAAGCTGTAACTAGAGCGATCAGATTTCCTTAAAATATACTTAGGTCTAATACTTTATAAGATTTTCTTTCAGCTTTCCGTTTAATTTATAAGGGGAATAAATTATAACTTTTTTTATATTCTAATTTTTGTAAATATCCTAACTTTTTATATATACCATTTTGTAAAGTACTATTAATGCTACAAGTTATCTTCGTTATTAAGTGGCTGATGCAAACGTTAGCTTGGTTTCTACTTTTGGGCACCACGGCTAATTACTTAAATTTTGGAGACGGGTATCGGTTATTTTGTGTAACTTAGCTACCTGTTACTTCACTGACTCATAAATAATTACTTCGACATAAATTAAAATAAAACTACTTTGCCAAGAAAATAACGTATATAAAACAAGGTGTAACGCAATAATACATTCACGACAAAATTGACCAGCATAAATTGCTTTTCCACCGACAAAATTTTCTAGGACTATTGTTGTTCTATCTATTATTAAAACCATTATTATCGCGAATGCATCGACCACATTCGCGATGGTTTAATAATATATACTGGGTTACCATAATGTTATCTTCTCATCAAGAAAATTTTGTGTTTAAGACGGATATTTCGGGATATTCTTTTGCTCGACAAAATTGATTCAGGATAGTTCTTAGGGTGATTGGATTCTGGATTACCGTTATCTTTTTATCAAGATAATATCGATTTATAACAATTCCTTTGAAAATAAAAGTACGCTGCGATTTTCAAAATTACTGGGTAATCGACGTGTTAGAACGCGGCGTGTCTCCCACAAAACGGAGAATTTAATTTACTAAAGTTTCTTATCTAAGAACTTACGGATAATGTATACAGGGTTAGACTATTCACTACTAATTACAGGACAGAATTGACTAGAAAATGTTAAATAAACTACAGGGTTCTATGTACAGGGTGGCCAACTAAGAATGCGAGGTACTCTATCTGGGAAACTATCCATCGTAGAGGCAAAAGTTATACTAAAACGGCCAATACAAAAACCTGGAAAATACTTTCAAGTTTCTGAAATGGCTGCTAGGGGGCGTAACTGCAATCTTGAATCCAAGAAAGTGATGTTTCTGTGAATTCTGCTACATTAACCTAATAAAAAAATAACTGATCTTTAAAGTCGAGGATAATCTGATCTTTTTTTGTTTGGCACTTTTTGACGTATGTCTAAACATAAAGTGGTGGGGGGTATTCAAAGGTTTACTTAAATAACACCCTGTATCTTCGAAACCGCTAAGCCGATTTTAACAAACTTGGGGCGTTGAAATGAGCTATTCTTGGGCTACAAATGTTATAATATTTGAAATTTTATTAGTTCCACATGTCGTCACTAGAGGGCTTTGTTTGACATTCCGACAGAAACGGTTAATTTTCGCAAAAAAATTAAATGCATTGGTATGACTTTTTTTTCATGAACAAGTAGCTAAATGATGCCTAAATAAGCTCGCGAAAACCGAATCTCGATATCTTGTCCCTAACCTAAATATCGGCCAAAGAAAACTTTACACGAAAATGCCTTAAATTTTTTTTTTTTTAACTACATTTTTCCGGAGTTGTTTCTATTATGCACGTTGTGGCCCTAAAAAGGACTGATTTAAAGGAGGAAGGTTTATAATGCCCCAGTAAATGCTCGAAATGCTGACCATCACCCTCTATGCATTGCTGAAGCCTCTCATGACTAGACAAAACTGCAGCTTCAATTTCGGCTCTCGGTATGTTACGTATTGCGTTATGAATCCGGTTTTTCATATCTTCTCTAGTAGTAGGTTGAGTCCGAAACACGATGTCCTTTAAGCGCCCCCATAAATAAAAATCGAGGCAAGTTAAGTCTGGCGATCGCAGAGGCCATGCAAATAGACCTCCTCTTCCAATCCACCGCTGTTGAAATACTGCATTAATATCTTCTCGCACATTAATAGCAAAATGTGCTGGGCACCCATCCAACTGCAAAAACAATTTTTGCCTTGTTTCCAGAGGCACATCTTCCAACAACAACGGTAATTGATTGGCCAAAAAGTCAAGAAATGCATTGCCATTGCTCGAAAAAATATGGCCCAATAATTCTGCCTCCCAGTATGCCACACCATACATTTAAACTCCAACGTCCTTGGCGCTGAACTTCACGCAACCAACGGGGATTTTCTGCAGACCAATAATGCATATTGTGCAGATTGACTCTCCCGTCACTACTGAAGTGGCTTCATCGGTCCAAAGAATTTTAAATAAAAATTCTCTATTTTCGCGTATAATGCTTAACATCCAATGGCAATAGTCTAACCTTCGATCAAAATCTTTCTCTTTCAAGGCCTGATGCAAAACGACATGATATGGGTGCATTCTTAAAGTAATTAAAAAAAGATTAAACGCATACCTATATATTTTGATGGCCATTAGACCTTACCTATGGTCCTTCAAAATATTTTGAACCGTTGTCCGTGATATGCCCAGCTCAGTGGATAATGCTTTTGTGCTAACACGTGGATTTCCTTCAATATAGCCCAGTACACGGTTAATATTTTCTTGTGTTCTTCCAATTCTTTGCCGTTGAAACGTAGGTCGAAAACTACCATTGGCTCGTAAGCTCGCCACTAATCGGAGAAAAATTCTTACATCGCAAGGACACCGATTTGGATATCGAGCCGCGTAAACTCTTTTAGCTACTGCGGCATTCTGAAGACATTCAAAATAAACCGAAAGCATATCAACAGCTTCATTATTCGTAAAACGCATTTTGAAAGCACAAAAATTGCTCAAAGTAACGCGTAAGTATTGACAACTATTGACAATTTGAGGATTATGTATGTTTTGTTTAGGTATCTGTTTCCATTGCCTACTTCTATTAATTGTATTTTTCGTATATATCCATAGTGAATATGCATTTAAGCAAACAAAAAATAGGTCTTTCGTATAACTTTTAACATTGCTTACTTGCCCGTAGTAATTTCAAAAAGGGTGATTTTATTCTGGTGTATAAATTTACAAACATTTAAAATAGCAATTTCTAGTAATTTCAAAAAGGGTGATTTTATTCGGGTGAATAAATTTACAGACATTTAAAATCGCAATTTCTAGGTAACCTATTCAGAGCCGAAATTGAAGCTGCAGTTTTGTCTACCCATAAGAGGCCTCAGTAATGCACAGAGTGATGGTCAGCATTTCGAGTATTTGCGGGGCATTAAAAACCTTCCTCCTTTAAATCGGTCCTTTTTAGGGCCACAACTTACACAATAGAAACAATTCCAGAAAAATATAGTTAAAAAAAATAAAAATTTAAGGTATTTTCGCGTAAAGTTTTCTTTGGCCGATATTTTAGGTTAAGAACAAGATATCGAGATGCGGTTTTCGTGAGCTTGTTTAGGCACCATCTAGCTACTTGCTCGTGAAAAAAAGGTCATACCAATGCATTTAATTTTTTTGCGAATATTAACCGTCTCTGTCGGAATGTCGAACAAAGCCCTCTAGCGACGACATGTGAAACTAATAAAATATTATAACATTTTTAGCTCAAGAATAGCTCATTTCAACGCGCCCAAGTATGTTAAAATCGGCTTAGCCGTTTCGAAGATACAGGGGGTTATTTAAGTAAACCTTTGAATACCCCCCACCACTTTATGTTTAGACATACGTCAAAAAGTGCCAAACAAAAAAAGGTCAGATTATCCTCGACTTTAAAGATCAGTTATTTTTTTATTAGGTTAATGTAGCAGAATTCACAGAAACATCACTTTTTTTAGATTCAAGATTGCAGTTACGCTCCCTAGCGGCCATTTCAGCAACTTGAAAATATTTTCCAGGTTTTTGTATTGGCCGTTTTAGTATAACTATTTTTGCGCAAGCCTCTACGGTGGATAGTTTCCCAGATACCAGTACCTCGCATTCTTAGTTGGCCACTCTGTACGGTATTTACAATTAGTCATTACATGTGCTGGACCTCTCTGAAAGTGAAACGAGGTTAGTTTCGTTTACGGTAAGACAATTCGGTGGCTTCCGGTGCTTTAAGCTTTTAGCGACTTTTTGAGTTCTGCCAAATTATACGCTAACTGAAAATTAGATTATTATTAGTAATTTATTAGGTTATCCTTCAATAAAATGCCTATCAGAATAAATGTTACTGAATGGACAGAAAT
The DNA here is from genome assembly GCA_036346205.1 of Vesta saturnalis. NCBI lineage: Eukaryota > Metazoa > Arthropoda > Insecta > Coleoptera > Lampyridae > Vesta > Vesta saturnalis. Next base: position 1,119,276 of record JARFJB010001896.1, on the reverse strand, counting down.
ACTTTCCGCATGGCTGTTTGCAATGTACTACCGGGTTCACGGCAGCGTTTTAGAATAAAGCGTACACGCCGTAAGTTTTACGACGGTGGTGCCTTTAGCAACGTCTAACAGGAGAATTTAGAGCTTTTTTCTACAGGAATGCTAGAGAACTTTTAATTAAATTTATAATATAAGCTTCTGGTTAGAAAATTACTTTCAGCAAATACTTGGAAATACTCTTCTGAAGTAACAACCAAGAGAAGATGTTTTATTTTATCTAGAGTTCGTACAAAGAAGTGATTATTTTAACACTGGAAAAATTACGTTAAGTGAAAATGAGTACTATTCATGAGTGGAACATTATTTGATAATTAATTTTATGACAGAACAAATCGTGATATGAACTGGAGACACAAATCCGCACCCTACGTTACGTCCCCGTCGAGGTGGAAGGAAAAAGATTAGAGGCGAGATTCTACGTTACGTTTAGTTTATTGGTGTTTATTTGTGTGTAGTTGGTGTTCAACTTATGTACAAACAAGGTTGTATTCAAACGGCAGCAATTCAGGAACGCTCAAAATATGCAAGGAAGATTGGAGAGAGAGAGAGAAAAGTAAGAAGGGAAAAGTCAAGGTGTTTCATTTCCTTCCCAAGGGAAGGGTAGGCTATTTGAGCTTTCCAGCTCTTTTGGCCACACAAACGGAGATTGGGTTTTGAGGGAAATGTTGCTACTCCAGCAATTGCCTAAATAGCCGCACATGATGTGCGTATACACAGTGATTATTCCGCCCGCCAAATTTAGTCAAATTTATTACCTCTCAAATATTGCCGTTTTATTCAAACAGAGAATGAGCGGTTGCAGCTTCTGGTTTGTCGTCAGTGTCGTTTATTGGTTTATTATGGACGGGGGTTAATAGTGCAGCTCTAACGCAGAAAAACTTTTAACAGTTTTTGCAATAACGGCAGTGGAGATAAAGATTGATTAATAATAAATAGTCAAGCCGGGTACTTGACAAAAGCAATTTTCAATTTTATATATGGTATAATTAAAATAACACTGAAAAGAATTTTTTCTACAACCACTATGCAAATCACGCTTTTCTACACAAATATTTATAAGCAAAGCAGGCCTTTTCTTAATTTCTTTGATGTCCGTTGGAAAAGTAATAATTTAGAGTGGTAAAAGTACACGTTATGGCACTTTTCCCCACGGAAATGTCAAAATTTTATTTACAAACAACAAACAACCATAATCAATTGATTTTGTTACATCAACACAGCTATGACATGTCAAACTTTTTTTGACAATTTAACATTATCATTATAGTGAATTTTGGGTGTTCAAATTTTAAATTTAAACTAAAAATTCTGTAAGTAAACTATTCATTTCATTATTTATTTAATTATAAATTGTAAACAAATTCATTTATTACTCATTATTTTAGGTATTATGAACCAAGATCAAAATTTATCTTTCGAGTTGTCGAATTCCGACACTGAAAATACTCCTCCAAATATTATCGAAAAGGCTCAAAATGCAACCGAAAATGTGTTACCTGAGGTTTCGAAAGAGAAATATCAAAAACAATACAGCAAATTTATGAATTGGAGGGAAATAAACAACATTAAATCATTTTCAGAAAATGTTTTGTTGGCTTATTTTCAAGAAATTTCTCAAAACTTAAAACCGTCTATACTGTGGTCTATATATTCAATGACAAAGAGCCTCATAAGTATCAAAAATAACATAAATATTTCAAGGTATACAAATCATCGAGCATATTTAAAAAAGCAAAACGAAAAAAACAGCAACAGAAAAAATTCCTTACATTGACATCTGCTGAAATCCATAAATTTTTAGAGCAAGCACCAGATGATATATATCTACTAGTCAAAGTAAGTCATAATTTTGTAACAAGTCCCTATGTTTAGGTGCTGTTTGTATTGTACTCCCCACTATACTTGTTTTACGTTAGGGTGCAATTGGTAATATGCCCTCTTCTGGTTTGGTAACCCAACGCGGTTTTATTTTGCCTCGGCTTTGCTCAGTCGTGTTTATAATTTATTTAATAAACGAGGTGTGGTTCGTATTCATTAGTGGGCTGACACTGTCACCTTAAATAAATCTCTTAAAGCGTGTTAAAACGTATATTAAATAAATTAACAATATAAGATATGTGATTAATGACAACTCAAAATGTATTGTTGCTTTTGGTCAGAGCGGCTCCTCACTCTCGTTCTCCTGGGGCGGCGGTCTACTGGGTACGTAGTCGTTTCTGTAAATATAGAATATGGATTATCTTAACTACTCCTTAATTAGTATGTAAAATTTAGGATACGGTCCTGTATTTACAGAAGCTGGTACAGTTGCTTCAATATAGTTTTTGTTCAACGGCGCCAGTGCAACGAACTCGGACGGAGAAAATCGATATCCTTCTCGGCTTATGCGCATGGCATGATTATTTATTCTTCAGTAACTCTGGAGCGCTGAAGCGAGTATGTCGTACTCCCAGGAAATAATACACGCGAAATGCGCGTATGCAAATTCGAGATCTCGGGACTGTCTTTCTTTAATTATAACCGGTTTGATTAGGCAATTAGATTATTTATCTAACGGAATTAATTACGGATTTCTATACTAAATCTACTTATATACAATTTATTAGGGAACAAAATACTTGATATTAAAACTACTCTAAAATGACTGTAATAGGTTTAAGGTAAATCGTAATATACACCAAGTCGTATTTCTATTATTTAACTGCCGGTAAATATTGGATAAGTTACGTACTATCTAATTTATTTACAAACGATCTCACACTAGGTGTTTCGCGATGGTTATATTGACTACAAATTTATAGAACAGGTTTCGGGTGTACTCTCCTGCGATTAAAGACACCGTGTACGGTTATTGTGTTTGTCTGTATGTATGGTATGTATGAGTTTCGAGCGGGGTCTCAGTAGTACTCAGAAGAATTAGGCGATGGCCTGTCTTAAACGGATAGACTAAGAGAAAGGTCGCAGGTCTTTACAGCCCAGTAACAACCCTTCACCCTCAAGTGTCTGCGAGTGACGTCGGGGGTTACCCCTGCGTGGCACTCTGGGTGTTAGTGTACTTTGTGTTTGCGAGTTACGTCGGGGGTTACCCCTGCGTGGCACTCTGGGTGTTAGTGTAAGGTTATAACTCCTGGAGACTCAGCCCGGCGTTATTTACGTTCTGTAGTGTTTGATTGTAAATTGTCAGATTTTATAACTTTACAACTTACGTGTCTATCAATGGCAATACAGGATTAAACTTTAGGTTGCCCGGTGCGAGGTGGTTCGCGTTATCACACGATCGCGGTGATTAACAGGTCGGTGCTTACACGAAGCAATCGGTACGGTGGCGGCTGGATTATTAGCAGGTCGGTGCTTACACGAAGCAATCGGTACGGTGGCGGCGGCTGGATATCGGCTTGACTTGAATCTACTTCGATTCATTTCCTTCTTTCACGCGCGTCGCGGGTTTATAAAGGTGCATCTGTGGGCGGCTTAGCGGCTACCGTGCGGGGGATTCCGTTATGCGATTGGTTGTAATCGTTCTGACGTGCAAAAACTTACTGGTTTTTAGAAATACACGTCAGCGGTGATTAATAAATTATTCGTTGTGCAATATCGCGTAAACTTTTGAAATTTTAGATATAGGATGGTCCGCAAATAATTTATTCTAAAAAGCATACGTAAAGGACGCTGGTTCTTTACATACCACCCTTTCCTCTTCTAGTGGGAGATCCGTCCGCTTTACTTTCACCCTCACGCCATCGGGCATGATTATACTGACGCGACGGCGATTGCGTCGCTGGCGGCGGTTGAGGTACTCCGTGGGCGGTGGCATAAGGCCTGGATCTGCAGGTCCTTAATTCCTCCTGTGACCTCGGTTGTCCGGCCCAAATGTTCCGGTGTGTCCGGGGTCTTCGGTCTACCGTCGGTGTGGAGCCGGGGTGGCGACCAATAATATTTCGTACCCATACCGGATGGTCCGGGGGACGGTGTACGGGGCGCAGGTGGCGGAGATTGTTCTCGGATCGGGGAACTACGACGCGTAAGGAAGGCTGCGTCCAAGCCCTCGGTCCCGGGTCGGCGGTATTTATGGGGCTGCGACGGTGAAATTCGGAGCGGGGTCCTTCTTCTTATACAAGGTTTATACGGGGCCATGTTGTGGAAGATAGCATTTCTGGTTTTATCCTTTGCTTTTATATGATTTCGAATACGCGGGTTTTTGATAGCCGTTAAATTTTCGACGTTACCATTGGTAGGTGGTCTTGTCTGATCGGTGACGTCAGTCGCATTTCTCAAATCTTTTACATGCGCTTCTCCCGCGCTTTTCCTACTACCGGGTTCTCGGAGCTCGACAATTACGGGGGATTTTATTTTATACACGAGGTAAGGACCGGCATACTTTTTCGCTAATTTCGCGGAAAATTCTTTCGCTTTGCTGGACAGGTAATGTGTTTTACGATATACGAGATCTCCTTTGCGGGGGCGGTAGGCTCGGTGACGCAGGTTGTAATGATACCGTTGTACTTCAAAGGTCTTTGCTAACGAGTCTCTAGCAAGTTCTTGGAGATCTTTCAAATACTTCATGTACTGCTCTTGATCAGCTGCGGTTACGGCGGTTTCTTTTGTCGGCGGTTGTTTCTGGGTTGACCATGCCCTCGGTGGTTCTAATTCTCTACCGAGATTAAGTAAGGCTGGTGAGAAACCAGTTGATCCATGCTGTACGGTATTGATAGCGAATGCTATTTCAGGCAGGTGAACGTCCCATTCTCGCTGGTTATTTCGCGTAAATTGTGCGATCATCTTCCCGATCACTTTATTGGTCCTTTCCACCGGGTTGGCATGCGGGGAGTATGGTGGAATAGAACGGTTGTTGATCTCATGATCCTTCAAGAACGTGCGGAATAATTTGCTCGTATACTGGGGGCCGTTATCGGAGATCAGGTGTCGGGGAGTTCCAAAGCGACATATTACTTGTTCTTTTAACGCTTGGATAATCGGCAGACTGGTAGCGTTGCGGAGTGGTTTAAGTTCGACCCACTTATTTAACCGGTCTTGAAATACTAACAGGAATTTATATCCTTTCTTTGAACGCAGCAGCGGTCCGATAAGATCTGTACTTACATTGTTCCACGGTTGTCCAGGTCGTGAAAGGTACATTTCTCCTTGCGGATTTTGTGTACTACCTTTATAAGTCTGACAACTTATACACGATTTACGTATTTTATAACGTCCGATTTTATGGTGGGCCAGTAGTAATTGCGGTATATGCGGCACAGAGTTTTCGCAATTCCCAGGTGTCCTGCGGTGGGAGCATCGTGACATTCTTCCAGGATATCTCGGCGTTTTTCTAGTGGTATAAAAATTTTCCAACTAGGATGGCTTCCCATCTCTTTTTCGGGTGTCGGATCCGGGAATGATTTAAACAGCTGTCCTTCATCTATTTTATATCTTGGGTGTTGATCAGGGTGTTCTCGGACTTGCTGTATCAGGTATTGATACCACGGACAGGTTATTTCTTTGGTTTCCTTCACTTCTAATGGAGACAGGTCGGTTTTTATTTCATAGTCCTCGTGTAAGCGGGATAGCGCGTCGGCCACATTGTTCAGCGCCCCTTTACTGTACCCCACCTGGAAGTCGAACTGTTGTAGTTCCATTATCCAGCGGGCTAGACGGGATGTCGGTTTCTCTAGCGTGCGAAGCCACTTGAGACTTCTATGATCGGTTAGCACAGTGAATTTATAACCCTCTAGGTAACTTTTTAACTTTTGTATGGACCATACTACGGCCAGGCACTCTTGCTCAATCGTCGAGTAATTCCTTTCCGCTGGGTTCAGTACCCTGCTGATGTACGCTATCACTCGTTCATTCGGTGCTTGTCCTTGTGTTAGCACGGCTCCAATTCCGGTGGTGCTTGCGTCGGTTTGTAATACAAAAGGTTGATTAAAATCTGGACAGGCTAATACAGGCGGGGCGGTCAACGCTTTTTTAATGGCTTCGAAGGCGTGATTTTGTGTGTCGGTCCACTGATATCTGGTGTTCTTCTTCAAGAGTTCGGTAAGTGGTTGACTTAGTTTTGCAAAGCCACTCACATATTTGCGGTACCACGACGCCAGTCCCAAAAATTGACGGAGTTGTTTAACGGTACGGGGAGCGGGTATTTGGATGATTGCGTCGATTTTCTCGGGATCAGGTAAAATTCCTTTTGCGGTTACGACGTGTCCCAAATATTTGAGTTGGGTCTGACAGAAGTAGCATTTGTCTGGTTGTAGTTGAAGTCCGTTATTACGGAGTCTCTTGAATACTTCCCGTAGGTTATTCACGTGTTCTTGAAATGTTTTTCCCAGGTCGATGATATCATCTAGATATACAAAAGCGCGTCCAATCAGTTCTGGACCAATGATAGAATCTATGAATCTCTGGAATGTAGCAGGGGCGGAATGGAGTCCAAACGGTAGAACTTTGAATTGATATAGTCCCCGGCCCGGTACTGTAAAAGCGGTGAGGGGTTCACTTCCATCTTCTAGCGGAATTTGCCAGTATCCTTGTTTCAAATCTAGGGTACTGATATAGCTTGCTTCTCGCAGCTGGTCCAGGATGCCTTGAATATACGGTAAGGGGTATGCATCCTTGATGGTGACCTGGTTAATTTTTCGGAAGTCGACGCAGAATCGATATGAACCAGTTGGTTTCTTAACCAACACTACGGGAGAACTCCACGGGTTGTGTGACGGTTCTATTATGTCCTCTGCGAGCATATTATCAACCTCCTGATTGATAATTTCTTGCATTGCTGGATTGCGGGGATAGTATCGCTGTTTGATCGGTTTAGCATCGGGCACAAGAGTGATCTTATGTATAACATCCTTGGCTTTTCCTGTTACCTTTGTGAATTTCCTCAATTCGGTTTCCAAGAATTCGTTTAACTCGGGCAGCTGGTCCTCGTCTGGGCCATGAATTCCACTCAATCCTCCTTGTACGGAACTTTGTAATGGGATACGTATTCCGGCGATTTCTAGTTGTTTCTGGTGTATGTGTAGAGTGGCCTGAAGATGTTCCAGCGCGTCTAATCCAATCGCAATGTCGGTGGACAGTTGGGGTATGTAATAGCCCGGTAACTGGAGAGTTTTTGTGCCTATCTTGGCGGGGAAAATGTATAAGCCGCGGGTTTCAGTCATGGAACTGTCGGCAAGACGTACAGTTGCAGCTTTTAGCGTGCTCGGATATATACGGTTGTTAATTAGTAAATTCTTTACTTTCTCGCCTATATATATTCGGGATGCTCCGGTATCAATTAAAGCATTTATGGTTTTTTTAAAGACCATAATCTCTAGGAAGAGTCTATCATCGTAGGAACGATCTAATCTTTTATCTGGTTTCTTTCGTGTAAATTGCGCTACGGTTTGTAGCCAAGTGGTCCACTCGCTGGCGGTTGTTTTATTTCCAGGTGTCAGAGCCGGGGTAGTAGAAAGTTCCTGGTGTCCCTTTACCGGCGTCTGGCGTTTCCCGACTGCGGACAGGGGCAGTCGCGGGATAATACACCTTCTTTGCTGCATCTCGAGCAAAAAGCTTTAAACGGTTCTCTACACCTCTCTTTGAAGTGTCCGGTTTTTCCACATCTCCAGCAGACGGTGGAGCGGTCATACGGGGTGGTGATAGGTGTTAGAACGGTTGTAGTGGTGTTGATTTCACGGGGACGGTGTGCTGGTGTGTCAGGAGCTGGTGTTAGACCACTAAAGTGTACCTTCTGGCGATTGAGACTGGGAGATGGCGAGTGCGTCTGCGGAGGTAGCATTTTGAATTGGGTGGCCAACTCGAGAAGTTCGGTCAGGTCTTTGAAATCTCTTTGGCGGATGTAATATTTATATTCCACCCTCAGGTTGTCATACATACGTTGTAACTGTTCCTCTCTGGACATGTTTCCATGGCGGCGCATTAGGGTCAGGACGGCAGTTACGTATTCGGTGGCTTTTTCTCTGGGTTTTTGTAGTCTATTGCGGATTTCCTCCTCCAGTTGAAATTGATGTCGCGGTGGTAAAAATTGTATTTTAAAACTGACCAAGAAACCTTTCCAGGTCGTCCAGGATTGTTGATGGTTTCTGTACCATAACAGGGTGCCTTCCTTTAATAATTCCGGAAGGGCGAGTAATAGATCACGGTCTGTAATGTTGTAGCAGGTTTGTAATTCCTCTACTCTTTCCAAGAAAGAAATCGGATCGCTGATACCGTCGTATGTCACACCCCATTTGCGTATTCTATCGCAAATATCGGCGCGTCTGGTTCCGGTAATGTCTAGGTGTTCCCCAGCTGGTGGTGATGGTATCGGAGCGGCTAATGTTAGTATTTCTGGTGTTGGTACGGTTACTTGTCCTTCTCCGGTGCGTAGGTATTTTATTATCCTGGCTCTAAGCGCATCTACATTTCCTCCTGTCTCTAGTTTATATTTTCTGGCCTCTGTTGCTAATTCATCCTTCTTGAGATGATAGATCCATCCCACTCTGGTATCGGTGTCTTCAGAGTCCCTCGGTATACTCATCCTGTAACAGACAGATTAGTGTCTCTGGAAAAATAATTTATTTCTGGATTACTGGTGCTTCTGCGGTCCTTTTGGAATCTGTAAACGGAAAATTATTTAAGGTGTTCAGTGTTTTTCGAGCCTCACGTTGGACGCCACATGTAACAAGTCCCTATGTTTAGGTGCTGTTTGTATTGTACTCCCCACTATACTTGTTTTACGTTAGGGTGCAATTGGTAATATGCCCTCTTCTGGTTTGGTAACCCAACGCGGTTTTATTTTGCCTCGGCTTTGCTCAGTCGTGTTTATAATTTATTTAATAAACGAGGTGTGGTTCGTATTCATTAGTGGGCTGACACTGTCACCTTAAATAAATCTCTTAAAGCGTGTTAAAACGTATATTAAATAAATATAACGATATAAGATATGTGATTAATGACAACTCAAAAATGTATTGTTGCTTTTGGTCAGAGCGGCTCCTCACTCTCGTTCTCCTGGGGCGGCGGTCTACTGGGTACGTAGTCGTTTCTGTAAATATAGATATATGGATTATCTTAACTTACTCCTTAATTAGTATGTAAAATTTAGGATACGGTCCTGTATTTACAGAAGCTGGTACAGTTGCTTCAATATAGTTTTTGTTCAACGGCGCCAGTGCAACGAACTCGGACGGAGAAAATCGATATCCTTCTCGGCTTATGCGCATGGCATGATTATTTATTCTTCAGTAACTCTGGAGCGCTGAAGCGAGTATGTCGTACTCCCAGGAAATAATACACGCGAAATGCGCGTATGCAAATGCGAGATCTCGGGACTGTCTTTCTTTAATTATAACCGGTTTGATTAGGCAATTAGATTATTTATCTAACGGAATTAATTATGGATTTCTATACTAAATCTACTTATATACAATTTATTAGGGAACAAAATACTTCACATTAAAACTACTCTAAAATGACTTTAATAGGTTTAAGGTAAATCGTAATATACACCAAGTCGTATTTGTATTATTTAACTGTCGGTAAATATTGGATAAGTTACGTACTATCTAATTTATTTACAAACGATCTCACACTAGGTGTTTTGCGATGGTTATATTGACTACAAATTTATACAACAGGTTTCGGGTGTACTCTCCTGCGATTAAAGACACCGTGTACGGTTATTGTGTTTGTCTGTATGTATGGTATGTATGAGTTTCGAGCGGGGTCTCAGTAGTACTCAGAAGAATTGGGCGATGGCCTGTCTTAAACGGATAGACTAAGAGAAAGGTCGCAGGTCTTTACAGCCCAGTAACAACCCTTCACCCTCAAGTGTCTGCGAGTGACGTCGGGGTTACCCTGCGTGGCACTCTGGGTGTTAGTGTAGTGAGTAGTTACTGATATCTCCTGGAGACTCAGCCCGGCGTTATTTACGTTCTGTAGTGTTTGATTGTAAATTGTCAGATTTTATAACTTTACAACTTACGTGTCTATCAATGGCAATACAGGATTAAACTTTAGGTTGCCCGGTGCGAGGTGGTTCGCGTTATCACACGATCGCGATGGACTCTTCGGCGGTGATTAACAGGTCGGTGCTTACACGAAGCAATCGGTACGGTGGCGGCTGGATTATTAGCAGGTCGGTGCTTACACGAAGCAATCGGTACGGTGGCGGCGGCTGGATATCGGCTTGACTTGAATCTACTTCAATTCATTTCCTTCTTTTACGCGCGTCGCGGGTTTATAAAGGTGCATCTGTGGGCGGCTTCGCGGCTACCGTGCGGGGGATTCCGTTATGCGATTGGTTGTAATCGTTCTGACGTGCAAAAACTTACTGGTTTTTAGAAATACACGTCAGCGGTGATTAATAAATTATTCGTTGTGCAATATCGCCTAAACTTTTGAAAGTTTAGATATAGGATGGTCCGCAAATAATTTATTCTAAAAAGCATACGTAAAGGACGCTGGTTCTTTACAATTTTAACGATTATTTAGTTATTCAATCTATTATTTGTTTAGTAACCAATATACCTATCGCCATATGAACAAAATTTTTTCAAAACCAAAATAAAAAATTTAAAATAAAATGAAGTGGCTTAAAGACATTAATACAGTACATTTAATGTGTTGCCTCGGTAGCGTAGTTGATATCACATCTACCTTTCATGCAGGAGACCCGGATTCAAATCCCCGTCAAACACCTTTTCTTATGTATTTGGAAGTTATTTAATCTTTTTACCTTAATTTTAAAACAAGAACACAATTTTAATTTTAATCACAAATTTATTTGTAGGTTGCTGTTGTTTTTGGATTAGCCGGAGCATGTCCCAGGGAAAAATTATGGAAATTAACTCTTGATAACGTAAAAGATTTACAAAAAGCCTTATTAGTTACTCTTCCAACAACTAAAACAAAAATGCCAGTGCAATTGTAAAATACTATGATTTATACAAAAATATGCATTTCTGCGTCCACAAAATACAAATGAGAAAAGTTTATTTTGCAACCAACCCCTTAAGCTACAATTTTAACTGATAAAGGTTTGGTTATATCCCAGTAGGTGTTATGCCTTTCGCTCAGTCGCAGATTAAGATAGGCGGGGTTCATAAATATTATCAGATGTTTTATAAAAAAACAAGTAAACCATGAATATAATAAAGTTAAAAAATTCACACTAACAAGCTTTATTTACTGCCTAAATTTGGATTATAAATGAGAACATCTTAAAGCTAGCGTTAGTAACGATTGTTTAACTTAAATAAAACTAATTTATGGAATTATTAATAGAAATAAGATACCTTATTTTGATTATACAGTACTTCTGTAGACTCCGAAATGGCGACTTGCTAAATCAGTGCTTGGACAATTCCGCTACGTCAATTTTACATGGAAGTTGAAATAACTAACTGGATTCGGATGCATAAAAATTTCCAAATGTATAAATTTTTGCTGGTATAATGGATATTAAAGTTCCACTTCATAGTAACAAAGGTTATTGCGTCATCATTGGTTGAACGCAATTACACCGTAAAGCAACTAACGGTAAAATGCAATTGGTTAAGTAATTATGCGGATTAATAAAATCAAGTAAAACGTAAAGTAGAAGTAAATAACAAAAGTGGCTGAAAAAGCAATCATCTCAAACTGTTGTATAATAGCTTTTCAAATAACTTACCGTAAAAATTTAACAAAGCCAAAATGGATTCCAACATCCACCTTCTAAACTCAACCAAAAACAACGATAAGGTGGTCTATTGGGCAAGAACATGTCTAGATTGAATGTGCAAACAAAATGCGTACGAGTTTATTCTTACAATAATTAAATGAATGTTTTTATGCAACTATAATATGAAATGCTTCACGCAATGCATGTTAAGTTGCCTAAATAAACGTAAATTTTATTAACAAACGTAAAGAGTTACAATTTCTCAATTACCAACACGGAAAATGCACACGGAAAGTTGTGGGCATAAATAAATTCGAAAATATGCCTAGACAAATAACTCTATATTGTACACGGGTCATTGTTTTCGACGATCTTGCGCTACAATTTTAGCAAATTCAGGCGGAGACTTATTAACATTGAAGCGACATGGTGGACGCTGCTCAAATACAGTGGCAGAAGGAGATATTGGCGATTCGATCTCCAACATAATTGAAATTGCCAATAAAATAGAAAAATCTATTATACTTCATATGATATTATTCCTAATGAAAAACAAGCATCAACATCATCGTTCACAAACACTAGTATTACAATTAATGAAAACTTACTATCAAAAAAAGATACACCAGGCACAACAATTCAAAATTGTTCAATTTTCACTATTAACTATAAGTTTAATTGATTTTTCTATATTCAATATTCATTTTTTAAATTCTTTCTGTTCAAATTTTAAATAAAATACCTATATTAGTTAATATTTTTCTTTCATTAATAAACGTGGTTGTAGAAAAAATATTGTGTACAACTCGTACGCAAAGCACTTTTCCCACTCGCTGGACACAAACTTCTGCGCTCGTGGGAACAGTGACGCTTTACGCACTAGTTGCACAAACTACTATTGCACACTCTATTTTTTCACTTTTCCTTGCCCTTGGTTCTTAAACATTAACAAAGCTATTGGATCTACATTCGTTCAACCGTACATATGATAACTCAAATAAAAGTTAGCTGATCAAGCTGAAACTCTTACATCGTATATACCCAACGAAAAAACTATTGTTTTTATAAAAATCGGAACACGCCAACCATTATTCTGATAAATTCATTTCTTATGAATAGAGCAATTAATTTGAATTTTGGCCATGATTAATACTTTGGGACCAGAAACCATCCACCTACGTTGGGGTGCTACGACTAACCCTTAAGTAAGTTTTTTTTTTTTTTTTTTTTTATGATTGTGGACCTGAACAGGCTAAATAAGGCCTATCGTGCTAAAGCACTCAGGAACACTTAGGAGGATGGATGGAGGGATAATGAATTGCCAATAGATGCCTATGAACAGCTACCTTAAATTTTCTCATATCATAAGTGAGAGGAAAACAGGAACTAGGGAGGTTATTCCAGAGTTTAGAAGCCGTGTAGAAAAATGTGGATTGCGCCCGTTTGGTACAAGTGGAGATTGGTACTGCATACTGATGATGTGATTGAGCGAACCGAGTGTTTCTCGCAAAGATAGCCGGAGATGGTATCAAAGAATGTAATTCACCAGTACAGTAGCCGTTGTAATAACGATAATACAAAGAAAGAACTGAAACCATCCTTCTATGCTCAAGAAACTGTATGTCAGAAGTTAAAGACGGGTCATTTATAAGCTTAATCGCTCTCTTTTGAATACGATCAACGATATCGAGAGCGTATTGGGGAGCACTAACCCAAAGGAGAGAATTATATTCCAGATGAGGCCGAATTTGGGCCTTATACAGCAAAAGGAGTTGTCGAGAGGTAAAGTACTGCTTAGATCTGTACAAAAAGCCTATTTTACGAGCAGCTGTTTTGGTAGCTGACAGAAGATGATCAACCCATGAGAGATTTGAAGATACAGTCATACCCAACAGAGTAATAGAGTCTGAAAACTTAAGAACTGAGCCATTCATACTTACAACAGGAAATGATCGATCTTTTTTGGCGGACATAAGGCAACACTGAGTTTTGTTAGCATTAAATTTAACTAGATTATTGCTTCCCCATTCGAGAATACGTTGAATGTCTTTGTTGATTGAATTTGCCATTTCAGCTTTAATTTCTTGATTTGACATAGAAGGTGGATTATCACTATGAGTAGACTGACATGAACTACAGTGAAGAGTGCTATCGTCAGCAAAGCAATGGATGGGGTTAGTTGTTGAAGAAATAAGGTCGTTTATGTACAGCAGAAAAAGTGTAGGCGCTATAACGGATCCCTGTGGTACGCCCGCGTTAATGCTAACTTCTTTTGAAAAAAGCCATCAACTACGACACGTATTCGTCTTTTATCAAGGAAACTAGAAACCCAGTTGATGAGCGCATCATTTAACCCAAACGAGGTGAGTTTGGCAAGTAAACACTTATGCCAAACTTGGTCAAATGCCTTTGAGATATCTAAAGCGACTACAACTGTTTCACCGGACTGCTCTACTGTATTGTTCCAAACTTGGGTCACATATGAAAGAAGATCGCCTGTTGAACGACTTTGCCTAAACCCGTATTGGTGGTCACTAAGGAGTTTGTTAGTTTCAAGAAACGTGAGCAGTTGCTGATTGATGGCTTTTCATGATTTTAGACAAAATGGAAGTGATGGCAATTGGTCTGTAATTTGAGGGATCGGTCTTATCACCTTTTTGGGAATAGGTTGAACATTTGCTAACTTCCATGATGAAGGAATTCCCAGAAGATATAGAGATCGTATAGAGCTTAGATAGGACTGGTACTAGTTCGGGGGAACATTTCATTAAGACAATAGCTGGGATACCGTCTGGGCCAGTCGCCTTATTGAGATCAAGCCTACTGATGATCGATTCCAAGAGCTTGTACCGAAAATGAATTGGTTTCATAACGTATGAAGAAGAGTTGACTAGGGGCACATCTTTTCCAGAATCATTGAGACACGAGTTTGATGCAAACAAGTCCACAAAAACGTTGGCTTTGTCTACAGAATCAGCAACTACCGATGCGTCAATAGATGTCAGGGGGGGAAATGAAGATGTTCGAAAGTTTTTACTAATGGCTTTTGCTAAAGACCAAAATTTACGACTGCCTAAAGGAGATGTAGCTAGTTCATTGCATTTTCGTTGTTCGAACAACTTTTTAGTTTTAGTGATGACACTTTTGCAGATATTTCTAGCACCAACGTATTCTACATGACTGTCAACCGATTTATTAGATTTCCATTTAATGTAACATTTATTTTTAAAGATATTGCATCAGAACAAGCCTTATTGAACCAGGGTTGGGAACGTGAATGATCTACACGGTACTGTTTTTCGGAATGTATAACTCCATTCCCATGAGGATGACTTCAGATACTGAAAGAGCGATGTCCGAAGAAGAGGACGACTTAAAACAATATTCACGCCATGGAAAGGTTGCAAAGAAATCCGTAAATCACTCCATCGAGCTGACTTAAAACACCACAAGGTTCCATCGGTTTTGTGAACAACAGTGGAATTAGGTACAGTAGAAATGATTTTTATTAGACAATGGTCGGAAAGACCTAAAGGCGAAAGAACGGAAGTTTTATAAACAAGAGGGTTTGATGTAAGAAAGAGATCTAGAAGATGTGGAGTATGGTTAGGGTTATCAGGGATTCTGTGGGTTCAGAAATCATTTGTGTGAGATCACATGAAATAGCAAATGTTTCTGCACTATGACCAGCAGGATTTGTAGTAGATGAAAATTGAAGCCAATTAGAGTTATGAACATTGAAATCGCCTACAAATGAGATATCGCAAGATGGAAACTGAGACAGGAGATAGTCAACTTTCATACTAAGGTAATCGAAGAAGTCTTGAAAGTTGCCGTCATTAGGAGACCTATAAATGCAACAGTAGAATTTCACAAAATTAGGACCAGAATGTTTAAACCAAATCACGTCAAAATTTTTATTTTCTAAGGAAGAAACCCTCTTGCAAGCAATTCTGTCCTTGATGTAGGCACATACGCCTCCTTTATATCGAAAGTTAGAGTGAAGATGGTATTGAGGAAATTGCAAGTCGGGTGACTCGGAGCTTTCCGAGGAGACTTGTGTTTCAGATAGAAACAATATATCAGGTTGTAATTGTTCAAGATGTTGGTGAATAGCATTAAGATTAGATCTGATACCGCGGATGTTGCAGTAGTGAATCAGAAAGTTGATACTTTCGATGACCGAGGTCGCTTGGGCCCTGCCCTCCCGGACATCCGAATGGGGCAGGATTTTACGTCCGGAATTTATAACCCTAGAAACCACAGCCATCTTATTTTTTAATTTGGGACTTTTAATCCGATAGGAAGACAGTGAGGGCGAGAAGGAAGAATAAGGATGAGAATAGATTAAGGATGATGGAAAAGGTAACCGGCAGCCCTTACCGAGCTCAGAAAATCGGAGACCCAATATTAAGGAGCCCATGGTAAGGGTGGTGGTTCCTCCCCGGCTGGCATGGAGTATACATGCCTACCACCTAATAAAGTAATAGATAAGTAATGTTGTTTATGTTGTGTGTGTGTCTCAGTGTGTGATTTTAGCCACAATAATTTAACACATTTGGCATTGACCAAATTACGTTCAGACGTTTCGAACAAACCATTTCTTATAATTTTGGACTATTTTGACTGTGGTCGTAATGGGAAATCATTACGATTTATGTAAGTAGTAATGAGGCACCATGCGCCATCTTGGATTTTGAGGTCACAAGGATTCCCCACGTGGGGGACGCGTTTTTTCACCCTTATTTTTATGGTTTCTTTTTGAAGGCCCTTTTCATCCCTAATTATTTTTTACACACCCACGTGTAGGACATGTTTTTCCAACCCTATTGTATGGCAGCCCACGTGTGAGGCCGTATTTTCTACCCTATGGTTTTTTTTTCGAGGGTCAACCCTAATTAGAGCCTTTTTGACAGCAATTCTTTGTACTTGCTCACGTGAGGAGCAGATGTAGGGGTTGGTCTTGAAGCTGGGGATAGGTCTTGGACTTGGAGCTGGTCTTAGGGTTATTTTTTATGGTCATTTAATTAAGGCCCTTTTGGTTGTATTAAGAACAGTACCCCTGGAGGTTAGGCAAACGCACACGCATACAATGTTGGAAATTGCATAACTACCTTAATAAGATATTGTTACTAACGCGCACGCACACGCACACGCACACGCACACGCACACGCACACGCAGCACGCACGCACGCACACGCACACGCACAACGCACGCACCGAAACGCACACGCACACGCACACGCAACGCACGCAGCACGCAGACGCACGACGCAGACGCAGACGCAGACGCAGACAACGCAGACGCAGACGCAGACGCGAACGCAGACGCAGACGCAACGCAGACGCAACGCAACGCAGACGCACACGCACACGCGACGCAGACGCACAGACGCAGACCAGACGCAGACGCAGACGCAGCGCAGACGCAACGCAACGCAGACGAACACAGACCGAGCAGACGCAGACGCAGCACGCACGACACGACGCAGACGCAGACGCACGACGCAGACGCAGACGCAGACGCAGACGCAGAGCGCAGACGCAGACGCAGACGCAGACGCAGACGCAGACGCAGACGCAGACGCAGACGCAACGCACGCAGACGCAGACGCAGACGCAGACGCAGACGCAGACGCAGACGCAGACGCAGACGCAGACTAGACGCAGACGCAGACGCAGACGCAGACGCAGACGCAAGACGCAGACGCAGACGCAGACGCGAACGACACGAACGCAGACGCAGACGCAGACGCAGACGCAGAACGCAGACGCAGACCTCGCAGACGCAGACGCAGACGCAGACGCAGACGCAGAAACGCAGACGCAGACGCAGACGCAGACGCAGACGCAGACATACACGCAGACGCAGACGCAGAGCAGACGCACGCTAGACGCAGACGCAACGAGACGCAGACGCAGACGCAGACGCAGACGCAGACGCAGACGCAGACGCAGACGCAGACGCAGACAGCAGACGCAGACGCAGCGCAGACAGACGCAGACGCAGACGCAGACGCAGACGCAGACGAGCCAGACGCAGACGCAGACGCATACAGACGCAGACGCAGACGCAGACGCAAGACGCAGACGCAGACGCAGACCAGACGCAGACAGACGCAACGCGAGCAGATGCAGACGCAGACGACAGACACAGACACAGACCACACAGACACAGACACAGCACAGCACAGACACAGACAGACACAGACACAGACACAGACACAGACACAGACACAGATACAGACACAGACACAGACACAGACACACACACACGCACGCACGCCACACGCACGCACCCACAACAACACACACACACACACACACACATAACATACACACTCACACACTACACACACACATATATTACGTTGTATGGATTTTACCAGTTGAGATTAATAGCAATATTAACTAAACGATTTAAAATTTCTAATCTGAAATAAGAGTGACGTAATCTAATTTATTTGAAATTTCATCACCATCATCGAGATTTTGAGATACATTCACCTCATCGTCTTCACCTTGAACGATTATATTATAACAACCTATAAAGCAGCTAATAACCTAACAGTTTTATCAGACACTATTATTACATGGACATGAAGTTATCCTAAATTAACTGCTTTCAGCATGGCTCTGAAAATGTTGCACTCTTCAAATCTTTCAGTTCGTTCGCAGAAGTTGTACCGTATTCATTTCCTTTAATTTTTCTGCATTCTGTTTCGAGACTGTAGTACGTTTTCTAATACATAATAGAGAATCTTCAATACTGTGATGTGTAGCAGCATATTTTAGCTGTTAGTTACCTCTAATTATTTTATATGCAAATTTGCCTCTTCATAATCATTCATCTGTCAAAAAGCTAATTAAACATACTCCTTAGGGATTTCATAGCATCGTTTCAATTATGGTTTTAGTCAACAAATATTGCCTTCAAATACTACACAATCAACTATCATTGTTTAGCACAGCAACGAATATTACACGCAACGCCTACGCACATGACATCGTCACAAGCACATACACACACACCCACGGACACAGCAAGCACGTTCAATCACGCTTACACGCACACAAAGCTCACAAACCACGCGCACGCGCACACACTGCACGACACACGCACGCGCACGCACGCACGCGCACGCACAGCCACGCGCACACGCAGACGCAGACGAAGACGCAGACGAAGACGCAGACGCAGACGCAGACGCAGACGCAGACGCAGACGCAGACGCAGACGCAGCGCAGCGCAGCGCAGACGCAGACACAGACACAGACAGAACAGACACAGACACAGACACAGACACAGTCACAGACACAGACACAGACACAAGACACAGACACAGACACAGACACAGACACAGACACAGACACAGACACAGACACAGACACAGACACAGACACAGACACAGACACAGACACAGACACAGACACAGACACAGACACACGACACAGACACAGACACAGACACAGACACAGACACAGACACAGACACAGACAGAGACAGAGACAGAGACAGAGACAGAGACAGAGACAGCAGACACAGACACAGACACAGACACAGACACAGACACAGACACAGACACAGACACAGACACAGACACAGACACAGACACAGACAGACACAGACACGGACACGGACACGGACACGGACACGGACACAGACACAGACACAGACACAGACACAGACACAGACACAGACACAGACACAGACACAGACACAGACACAGACACAGACACAGACACAGACACACAGACACAGACACAGACACAGACACAGCACGACACGCACACACGCACGCACGCCACACACACACACACACACCACACACTCACACACTCACACACTGACACACACATATGTACTTCACGTTGTATGGATTTTTACCAGTTGAGATTAATAGCAATATTAACTAAACGATTTAAAATTTCTAATCTGAAATAAGAGTGACGTAATCTAATTTATTTGAAATTTCATCACCATCATCGAGATTTTGAGATACATTCACCTCATCGTCTTCACCTTGAACGATTATATTATAACAACCTATAAAGCAGCTAATAACCCTAACAGTTTTATCAGACACTATTATTACATGGACATGAGGTTATCCCTAAATTAACGGCTTTCAGCATGGCTCTGAAAATGTTGCACTCTTCAAATATTTCAGTTCGTTCGCAGAAGTGGTACCGTATTCATTTCCTTTAATTTTTTCTGCATTCTGTTTCGAGACTGTAGTACGTTTTCTAATACATAAAGAGAATCTTCAATACTGTGATGCGTGTAGCAGCAAAATAGGTTAGCTAGTTAGTTGCACCTCTATATTATTTTATATGCAAGTCTGGCCTTATCATAAATACATCTGTCAAAAAGCTAATTAAACATAACTCCACGGACTGGGCATAGCAAGCAGCGTTTCAAATTATGGCTTTTAGTCAACACAATATTGCCTTCAAATACATACAATCAACTATCATTGCTTTAGCACGAGTAGCAAACGAAAACACGCACGCGCGCACGCACGCACGCATGCACGTACGCACGCTCGCACGCACGCACGTACGTACGTACGCACCAACACAGAAAACACGCAAACACGAAAAACACGCTAACACAAAAACACACAAACGAAAAAAAAACGCTATCACGAAAACACGCTAACACGAAAATACGCAAACGTGAAGACATACAACTGCGAAAACACGTAAAACGAAATCAAGCCAGCGAAAAACACGCTAACGCGAAAACTCGTAAAGCTGCAAACATGAATCAAGACGGGGAGCACTATTAGGAGAAACAAGTTTATTGACAAAATTGAAGGACTTCTGTTGTGCGCATTATTAGTTTTTTTAAACGCAACAGTCAAAAATAAAGTTTAAACAGTCCAAACTCAGGTATCAAATTGCCTACTTTCTTCACGAACTGATTAATTCAATATTTAATAGTTTTTATATAAATGTTAATAATATAACAAAACTGAATAAAGTAAACCTAAATTTAGAAATTTTGAATAGAGAATCTCATTTCTTTAGCTTGTATTTGCTTGCAAAGCATGTTGTCACTCTAAAATAGTGATTATGGTAGGGTACAAATATATACTGTATGAAATTCTTCATATTTCCATAATTATTCGCTCAATTTAGAGTGCATTTTTGACATATTATTATTTATTATCCCAAATGAACTTTAGCGATTTATTACAATGAATGAAACACAGGAACTTAGAATAATGTTCACAAAGAATAATATTCACATTACACACGAGTTCAAATAATCTCCAATTAATATTAAAAATGAATGTAACAAACAATTTTATTTAATTTATTTGTACGTAGTAGGTACATGAACTATTTAACATGTGTAGTACGTACTTAAATTAATCAAGATGTGGCAGCACTCATGAGTGCTACTCAAACATGTTATACTACTATACTTCATTTTTTAACTAGGAGTAAACTCAGAAGACTGATTTACAATATAAAATATCACTAAATTTAGTATCCAAAACTATTTGGCGCTAATTTTTAAGAATAGGTAAACATTGTTCATAGCTAGGTTAGGTTATAGTAAGCACTGCAGCGATGTTATTATATCTGTAAGCTCTATTTCGAATTAGTGATTTTTTTTAGAGAAGAATACTTTACGTAAGTGCGATTTTTATAAATTATACAACTTTGAACGTTTCAATTTTATTTTCAAATGAAAATTTTCCACATTAAGTATAATTTTACTGACCTCTAACAGTGAAAGACCATTCAATTAAGTTACAAATTTACTTTTAAATTTACAGTTTATTATAAATTACAAACTTAGTATAGTTATTTTTATATTAAGTGCGAGAAACAACTGTTTTTTAGTTAGCGTAAAAGCATTTTAGATCGAGACCGTAAATCGAGATCCTAAAACGCTTATTAGTGGACTAAAAAACATGTTTCATGCACCAAAAAGGATGCAAAAATGTTAGTTTTTTAATGGAGTTGTAGAAAAAAATATAATACAAACAGAAATAAGTGCTTTACAGTGAACACAAAATACTACGTATAATTTCAGTCTTAAATATTTGTAATACTAGACCCATTATTGGTTACAAGATTTAAATAAAACATCAAATATTACAATGCTTTTAAAATAATAATTATATAATCGAAAGTCAAACACTATTACTCTAAATTATTATAAGTTTTTATGAACTCTAGCAAAGTACAGGTCGTAGGTTCAAATCCTACTCGAGGTAAACTTTTTATTTATGTACTTAATAAAATTAATAATAATTTTTAATTACTATTACTCTAATGTTACAAACAGTTATTCATTTTGTTACACGTTAATTACTGTTACCTTCCGAACTTTCACTAAAGCTGCTCTTATCGTTAGAACCAAGGGAAATTATTAATGGTTTTATTACAGTATCCATTATTCCATCTAATCTGCACATTTTTTCTTCTTCTTTAATGACATGGTCAACACTCCGATAAGAATGCAACGTGTTGTTTCTCGGAAACTATTCGTCGTAGTGAGCTGCAGTAAAAAATTTTATTACTAAAGTGGCCAAAAGAAGACTGTGGAAAATATTTTCAAATTTGCAAGATAACCGCCACGGGGCGTAACCGCCACCCTAAACTTTTAAAGTGATTTTTTACTGAAATCCACTTAGTAAATGTACAAAAAAATTACATGCTTTTTTGAATCTCAGCTTTATTAGAGTAATTCTTGTATGACGTATCTATTAAAATAAAGTGGTGGGGGGGATGATTCAGTGATTTTTTAAATAAACAGTTGTAACTCCTAAACGACTACTGACTTTAATAAACTTAGGCTCGTTGGAAAGAACATTTATTGCTCCATCAAACCCATCTTACCTGTAATTTGTCTAATTTTTAGTAATGCCGCTACAGCGCGTTTTTCGATATAGTATCAGAAAATTGCAAAATTCTCTAAAAAATTAAATGCAACAATATGACTTTTTTTCATAAAAATGAGATGAAATCATCCCTAAATAGGTTAGTGAGAACTGCATCTCGATATCTTAATTTTACCCTAAAATATCAAAGAAAGTTGCAGTAAAAAATTTTATTACTAAAGTGGCCAAAAGAAGACTGTGGAAAATATTTTCAAATTTTCAAGATAACCGCCACGGGGCGTAACCGCCACCCTAAACTTTTAAAGTGATTTTTTACTGAAATCCACTTAGTAAATGTACAAAAAATTACATGCTTTTTGAATCTCAGTTTTATTAGAGTAATTCTTGTTTGACGTATCTATTAAAATAAAGTGGTGGGGGGGATGATTCAGTGATTTTTTTAATAAACAGTTGTAACTCCTAAACGACTACTGACTTTAATAAACTTAGGCTCGTTGGAAAGAACATTTATTGCTCCATCAAACCCATCTTACCTGTAATTTGTCTAATTTTTAGTAATGCCGCTACAGCGCGTTTTTTGATATAATATCAGAAAATTCTCTAAAAAATTAAACGCAACAATATGACTTTTTTTTCATAAAAATGAAATAAAATCATCCCTAAATAGGTTAGTGAGAACTGCATCTCGATATCTTAATTCTACCCTAAAATATCAAAGAAAGAAAATTTAGTTATTATAAAATTTGAAAAAGTCGATAGTACACCGGTATTTATTCTTGTTCATTTATTTGTCTTTTTTCAAGATTCAATGGAAAATTTCATCACGAAAACACGCTAACACAAAAATACGCAAACGCGAAGACATACAACTGCGAAAACACGTAAAACGAAATCAAGCCAGCGAAAAACACGCTAACGCGAAAACTCGTAAAGCTGCAAACATGAATCAAGACGGGGAGCACGGTTAGGAAAAACAAGTTTATTGACAAAATTGAAGGAAAGCTTAGCACTTGAAAATATATTATTATTATTATAAACAACAATACTTCATTTTTATTTAATAACAACCTTTATCGGTCTTCTTCTTCTTCTTGAACCGTGATTCGTCGCTATCATCCTCATGGTTTTGAGATTCGTCCTTCTCCTCTACCTCATCGCTCTTCTTCCTCTTCTGTGAATCATCACCATCACCTTGGATGTGAGATACATTCAGCTCATCCACGTCATCGTTTCATCATTATCTTGAACGGTTATGTTGTAATAGTTTATTACCAAGTCAGTAAAATCCCTAATGTCCGCTGATGTTGGCTCATAAGCAGGAGAATACATCATAATAATGCTATAGTATAGAAGGTATGAATTGACAAATATTTAATATTGATATTGTTATAGCTTTCTAACTATTTAGGTTGCAAACTTGGGATTTTGGAAATAAACTTTGTTCATTCGCGCTAATGAAATGATATTATCCTGATGAAAACACTATTTCCGATTTTTCCGGAAATTGAAAACATTCCTCGTATTGCTGGTATATCATACACATATTCTTACTTTATTTGAAAGGCAGCGAAATTTGTTTTAAAAGATAAAACAGTCCATAGTTATCTTGAAAGATAAGCGAGATATGTACATATGTAGGTATAGAAGGTTATGCAATCGACTTTTTTTTCGCTATCGCTAAATCGACTTATTAGCTCATTTTAAAACTTTTGAATAAGTTTCGTTAAGATCGGCCATTATGTATGGATATCCCGGCAGGGGGGGGGGGGGAGGGCCAGTTTTTGGTTTTATTAAATATTTCTAAAACAGCTGAATATTTTTTAGTATTTTGCAAGAAAGTCCTGTAATGCTCTAGCATTCACCTACTTTAAGAGGCAACATCTCACCTTAACTAAATTCTAACGCAAATTTCCCATTATCCTAGTTTTGAAGGAAAGTAAGCAAGCCTTCAAAATTAATTTAACTTTTTAAAACATCTAATATGGCTATCACATGATTGTGTTGTCCATACTTAATCATATCCAATTTTTTACAGATTTATGGAATCTAGTGTATTATCTTACAATATGCTTGAATACGTCTAAATAGTATATACTCGTAAAGTAAAGGAAGGAACT
This sequence comes from Vesta saturnalis, assembly GCA_036346205.1. Taxonomy (NCBI): domain Eukaryota; kingdom Metazoa; phylum Arthropoda; class Insecta; order Coleoptera; family Lampyridae; genus Vesta; species Vesta saturnalis. The sequence continues at coordinate 1,094,619 of JARFJB010001896.1, read as the reverse complement.
GGTTGATATTTGTGACATATGTACTGTTTGTTACCTGACTAATACAATCCTGCTTGGAGATCATAAAAGCTAATGCACAATAAAAAATTTTACAAGTATAATTTATTGGGTAGAATCCGAAATATGACTGAGGAACGCCATTCTCATAACAGGAAACACGTCCTGAAATCGTAGTATCATCCTTTCATAAGTTGTAGAGGTTTTACTCGCAGTAAAAATGTTTTGAAAATTCGTTCACGAGTTTTGTGAAGATGATGTAATTAATTTACGGTTTCGAAGAATGTATTTTGAAGTACGGATACACATTTATTATCTTCTCTATAAGTGATGTGTGTGTGCGTGTGTACGTGTGTGCATGTGTGCGTGTGTGCGTGTGTGCGTATGTGCCTGTGTGCGTATGTGCTTGTGTGCTTGTGTGCTTGTGTGCGTGTGGCGTGTGTGCGTGTGTGCGCGTGTGCGTGTGTGCGTGTGTGCGTGTGTGCGTGTGTGCGTGTGTGCGTGTGTACATGTGTGAGTATGTGCGTGTGTACGTGTGTACGTGTGTGCGTGTGTACGTGTGTACGTGTGTGCGCGTGCGCGTGTGTGCGTGTGTGCGTGTGTGCGTGTGTACGTGTTTGCGTATGTGCGTGTGTGCGTGTGTGCGTGTGTGGATATGTGCGTGTGTTTGTGTGTGTGTGTGTGTGTGTGTGTGTGTGTGTGTGTGTGTGTGTGTGTGTGTGTGTGTGTGTGTGTGTGTGTGTGTGTGTGTGTGTGGGTGTGTATGTCTGTGTGTGTGTATGTGCGTATGTGCGTGTGTACGTGTGTGCACGTGTGCGTGTGTGCGTGCGTGCGTGCAAGCATGTGTATCTAATTTTTTAAATACTTACTTTTCTTTATAAAGTTTCGCAGTATAAAGCAAACTAAGCCTAAATATTAATTAAATAGGATAGGAAATGCTTAAATTACATTATCGGTGTTTTATAGAAATGGGTGACTTTGGAACAGCTTTTTACATTCAATTATATTAAAATGAGGCAATACTATTTGGAAAAATCAACTTTCAATAATATCTCGAGTTGAAATAACCTGAAGTTGACCGGTTGTGTCTAGCACCGTCAGATCTTCCCTCAATCCAACTGCACAGAGATATTTTAATTTGTATACAATATAAGGAAGGAGTAATGTTCCGGCAGCCGTTGCAGCAAACATAATTGAAGTGGAGGTTATTGGAAAATCTATGTCTTTCTCGCACGATTTGCTTTTTTTTAAACAAAAACTTTTTCACATTCTAGGTCATCCCGGCAGCATTTGATATTTTGGATGTTTCGTTTTGTAATGTCAGGGTTTCGCTTAAAAATATTCTCACCAGTTTTGTCAGGTCGTTTATTTTTAAAACACTGCACACGAGTGCCCTGTCTGTTCAAATATTGTTGCACAAAATCAGAAAAAGGTACACTTACTATGAGTTCTTCTTGATTCGCTGGAATAGCAGCTGGTCTTTATCAAGGTGCATCCCTTCGTATTTTTCATATAAACTGGTTTTGGATCACCGAACTATGTAGCAGCTTGACCAAATGAAAGTCCCCCGACAACAACTGCTTCTAAGACAGCTTCCATAATTCCTTCGATGTGAGATTCCTACTCGGTGGACATTGTTCGACATAACCCCACAATTTTAATTTGGTTACTTTTTTTCATAATCTGAAGGATTTATTCCATTGCACTATGTGAATATCATTATTATTTACTTAGATATGGAGATGTTTTGGCATGGTCAAAAATTGCGCAACTGAAATTAAAAAATCCAGGAAACAATAACATAGAGCAGTTGTGCAGCACATCTAATTCTTTCGCTTAATAAAAGGTGCCTAACATTGGAGGTAAACACCAGACTTTGATAATTAACCCTTTTGTTCGATATTATCCGCAGTGTTCGATATATCCCCGTTGCACGGTACCTAACTAATATATTAAATATTATCTAAAATTTAGTTACAACGTATAGGTAAATTTTCCGTGTCCTTCCAACCGTTACATACAATTTTATCTTTAATTTTAACAAATAACATTTCTAACATTAAACGTTTTTTAAATTTTTATTCTATTTATAATAAGTTGGCATTACTATATTGAAAATATGACACGTTTGATTAGAATGTTTTGATAAAGTAGTACTATTTGGTTTAACTCGTAATCAGATTTATGTTGTGTAATCCTGCTCTTAAAGGTCGGAAAGACTTTCCTGCAATTTATTTCTCATTGGAACGTCTTTGCAACCCTTAAGAGACATAAATCTAATACACGAGTCTAGTTTATAATATATAGTTTGTTAATTTAATTATAATATACACCGATGGTGATTCTATCTGTATTTTAATAATAATTTAACATTTTTATATTATATATATATATATATATATATATATATATATATATATATATATATATATATATATAATACTTTCAATTCAACTTAAGTTGCTTGCTGTACGGTATTTACTTTTAATGGTAGTCTGAGTTTAATCCTAAAAGAAAATTATTTAAATCATTTAAGCAACTTAATCAATTATGTAACGTTAGTGGCGTTGATGAATGACTACAATGTGTAAAATATTCAGCTAAAATGTCTGCCTTAATAGAACATTTAAATTTGAAAAGGGTAGAAGTACAATGCATAACAGAAATAGAATTTAAGATTAGAAAATTTCCTTTTCTAATGGATACAACGTGTATGCCACTTTGAGATTTTGAATTATTACAGAATGAATCTGAAAAGTGCTTGTTCTTAATCGAAATTTCATTACGTATACATCAAAAGAAGGATGTAAATTATTGCAGATTAAGACCTAATACAAAGTAGGAGCTAAAATACTGATTAAGTCTTCGAACTGCTCTTAAAATAGGCAATAGGTACAAACCTTTTTTTAAAACAAGAACTGTAAAGTAGAAAATGATATAGCACTAAAAACTATAAATTTTCAATCAAAAAGGTACGGATTACATATTTTCCATCTAATGTGCTTGACAACACCAATAATCAGCATTTATTAATAATTGAAATATACAAAATTTGTTGTTATATAAAATAATCTGTGTATAAACTTACACATTCTTATTTAATTCTGAATTATATAAAACTGCTATTTTTTTCAGGGAATCTACTGGTGATATTGGTAGTAACAATGAGTCGACGGTTGAGATCAATCACCAATTTCTTCCTGGCTAATTTGGCAGTAGCCGATTTTTGCGTTGGAATATTTTGTGTCTTTCAAAATTTATCCATCTATCTTGCTACAGAGTAAGTATCAATTTAATTATTAAACCAAAATTTTAGTAAAAACAAGTTGAAAGAGTTCACTAAACGTCCAACAAAAAGCACTTAGCTTGCGAAATAGGAAATCATAATTTATTTTTTCTACAATCACGCAAAAAATGAAGCCCATTTGCATCATTTTTTGTATAAAAGTTATCGTTTAGTGCACTAGTGCTGCAATAAAAATATTATTCCACGTTACGCATGCGTACTAACTTGATTTAAAGGTTTCAACTGAAAATGTAGAAATGTCAGTAAGATATGGGTTGTAAACAAATCTAAATTTCATTTGAACACTTTGTAAAGACTTTGGGTTATTACGATTTTTATTTCATGTTTAGAAATAATATTGTTTTAATAAGTGAAACGTAATTAGACGATTGTATAATCGAATAATTATAGCAAAATTTCAATCAATCAAATTTTTCATTTTAATTAAAATGTTTATTTTTTGGTGCGATCTAGTGTACAAAGATTGTATCATGTGCACTGTATTTGTGTATTTTGGTGCCGAAAATCGGGTACGGATAACAAACGCATTTCTTAACTACCCATTAAAAGTTATTCTGGTTCGTCAGTTCATGTAAGTAAATGAATAAAAGTGCAAGTGTGTAAATAGTTTTACAGCTTAAAAACAGAAATAAAATTTTACTAGAGATCAGTGTACTGGCAATTGAACGATCTTTACATTTAATATCTAGCAAATCACGCTAACAATGATAATCAGTCATAATAATTAAATATGAAATATTACATTATAAAATATTTTTTCTTCAGGCGTCAATAAAAGATGACATTTTAAACATCACTTGACAACGTTAAAGTTTGACATTTTCACCGGCGGCTGCAAAAGTCTTTTGCATCCCCTCGCAGCGGATGCAAAAGTAACGTAAGTTAATAACTCAAACGCCCAATTTGGAAAACAACGAAAACAAATTTATTGGTTAGTTATAAAGATTAAAAGTACAATGATTAAAACTAACATTTTCTCCAAAATAAAATCCGCCAGGGGTAACAGTGGAGGTCTCGCTGCGTTCTAAGGAAATGGTCTTTAATTCTTCCTCTTCTACATGAACTTCTGTACTTGTAGCGCTTGCACTAGGTGCAAAAATTTTCAAGGCTCCCTTTCGCTGTTGCTAGAGAGTCTTCAATATAACGCTCAACTATAGTGCTGGATTTCCAGCCACCATGGCGCTTCAATCACATTAAATCTGGGCCGCTGTCCACCAACAGTGTAGCTGAGGTTCTTCTTAGACTATGCCCTGTGTATTCTATATGGTTCGCTAATTTTAAGAAAAAAAGCTCCCTAGGAACACTACTTATTTTATGGATTCCTATCACGGCCCTTGAGCATTTTCCATTTCCATATTTCAAAAAAAATCAGCGATCATTCATATATGTGGGCGCAAAGCAACATATTTGTTATATAAATTTAGGAAAGATTCCCTTACAACTGTAAATGATTTAATTTTTGTTTGTTTTGCTATCTGGAATTTTAATATGTAGCAGAGTTTTCAGCTTCTCAATGCCGTCTACCTTCATCGTTACCAATTAATCGCAACGATATGCCCCTGAGATACCAATAATCAAAACTATCTAAAAAAAATACAAAATATAAAGACTTGTTTTCATTCTATTTCTAAAACTTCCCTTCATTGCCAAGTATTTTTCGTCAGAAGCTTCCGATAAAAATTTGTTAAATTGTTCTTTTGTAAATACTTTGGCCTGCTTTGGGGTGTATCCTTCATTCTGCTTCTTTAGGTATGCACGAAGTTTCAAGTATTTGCTTATATCTACGCCAGGTCGAATGCTCAATAATGATTTTATCATTGAATATTGGGACCACATTGTCGAGCTTTTCATTTTCGTTTTGTTGCTAATTCGGCAAAATAAGCGAACATTACGGTTTCAGAGTAGCTTTTAATATTTTTTCATCGCACCATTTTATAAATTGCCGAAATCCGCGTTGATAGATTTTGCTCGATCTTGTACGCAAAAGATCATTTATTGCTGTATTAGCCGCTTCAGTAATTTCTGACGGCGTGTATTTCTCCAAATCCATCCTACTCCTAACAATGTATTTGCCGGACTCACTACGTTCGTCCGTCAAACCTACAGATTCGCCACAAAAAGTGTCACTTTAGCTTCTTATAAAATAATATACTATTTTATTTACCGACACCTATGGCCACCTAGTAAAAACGTTTTTTTTAATGAACGTAGAAAAAATATGATATACCTACAATTCGTGCAAAGAGTGTTCATTGCACTCGGCGTCTTGCGTTTAACCCACATCGTGTGTAATATACACCCACTTTTCCAATTGTTACGTAAACTAATACTAAACACATTTTTTTTAACAAAGTTATTGTTTTCCTTAATATCTTTTAAAATTCGCTGCTATAATTGGTGGCTTAATCCAATTGCGTTATTACTAAATTATGTATCCAATTAATGCATATCTTAATTATTGAAAATCAAAATAGTATATCAAAGAACAAACCACTAGACATATTTTTGTCTCACGAGTATAAATTTAGAAATCGAACCGCTTAGCTGTCTATATTGCATATATTAGTTCAAAGTACAGAAAAAAATTACAATTAAAGTTGTGATAAGGTTTTGGAATTTTTTGTTTGATTCATCAAAATTGTGCTCCGGAAGTGTCAGTAAGTTGTGTTTAACGGTGGAGATAAAAAGTCAAAGTAGTGTATAAATTTATCAACTAATATCTACTGTAGTTTGTAGTTTAATCTAATGGTATTATAATTAAGAGACTAGTTCCATAAGATGCATTTTTATTGCATGAGTCCAAGTTTAGAAAACGGTTTACAACAAAATTCTGACACATGTAAAAATTATGACAAAAGCTCTCAAAACTAATTGAGGTTATAAAACAACTTTAACTTCAAATCGGTATCTAAAATAAAAGTGTTAGCAATTATAAAAGTTTATGAAAGAATAAGTCACAAGATTAATTCGAAAAATTAATAAATATTTAAATATCCAAATAAAATAAAAGTGCAACTATAAAAGAAAATGTGCATATTAATTAAAGTAAAATTGTACTTACTAAGAATAGATCGTTGTTTGGTATTTTGACAAGCTGCACATATTTAATCTAGCAAGGACGCAACGCATGCGTACTTGTTGCAAATTCCATAGAAGTCTGGTACACGTTAAAACAAATAATTGTAAAGAAGATATATTATACACAGGCATATTTCCTTGTGTGAAATAAATTTTTATGATTTCACGTTTACATTTCAATTTAACAATAATGAAAAAGTTTAAATGTTTTATTTTTATTTGCCTACGAAATTCAAATTGAACCCTATCCCCAAGTGGATATTCATTAAATTTAATAACAATTATATTTATTAATTTTTTAAAATGTACAAAATATAGTAATATATATATATATATATATATATATATATATATATATATATATATATATATATATATATATATATATATATATATATATATATTATATATATATATATATATATATATATATATATATATATATATATATGCATCAATTTCTGCTTCGATCGATATCAAAATTAACCAAAAGATAATAGTCACGTGATTCGCATTATCTGTCAAATTTTAATTTTTTTCCAAATAAAATTCAAAAGTGGGGTTATTTCTCAAAGAATCGAAAAAAATTATTAGACAAAGTGTTTTAAATGCACTTTTAGCCAGTACGCAAAATTTCAGCTACATAAGATAATTTAGATTTTTTGCCCATTTTTTGTAAATTCCACCACTGTTGCAAAATAAGACGAAACCCAACCTACAAAAAACCTTTTAGTTTTAACAATGTCTTGTTCCAGATACATTTTCTTTAATTAAAAGTTATTTTTAATTTTATTAAATACATAAATAAAAAGTTTACCTCGAGTAGGATTTGAACCTGCGACCTGTACTTTGCTAGAGTACCGCGCTAACCAACTGCGCCATCAAGGTTCAAGCCCCAATCGGTCCAAATTTTATCTCTATGTATGTAGAACTGATGTAATTTCTAAATATGAATAGTTTAATTGAAAAGTGGCAAAGTTTGTAATAAAAATATCTGGTGTGGAACACCACACGACCTTCCAACCTACAAAATGGTAAATAAAAGAAAGGAAATAATACTAATAACACTTTTTTTTAAGATAATTATGCAACATTGTAAAAACATAAACAATAATCTATGTCAATTAGGCGTTTAAAACTCATGTCTGACATAGCTAACTCAAAAATTAAACCAAATGAAATAATTTTTTGCACAATTGAGCTTTTTCGTTTATTTACCATATCTGTTTCCAAGACAGTAGGATATGTTTACTGGTTGCGAGGCCCAACTCGTCGGTAAGTATTTTACTTATCGACGTCTTTTACTTACCAAGGTAAAATTATGTATACTACTTATATTTATTTCACAACAATAAGAACAAAAAATTTGGACATATTTCTGTTTAAAACGTCACTTTTGACTTTTCGTTTAATTAGTAGAAATTAAATAATTTCAATTGTGGTAAATTTAATACAATCGTGCAATAAACAGTATGAGCGTCACGAACATTAAGGGTTGTACCAGTCTCCGGCCTAACATGGCCGTCGACCGGTAAACGTCCCTTACTGTTCTTGATACTCAATATACGAGTACTATAATAACATTTTTCTAGGATAACTATGCAACATCTTTTATAACAAATTCATTATAAAAATAGGCAACATTGTAAACGCAAGAACAATAATCTATGTCAAACAAACGTTTAAAACTTTATGACAGACAGACGTTAATAGATATCTGGATGCTAACTTAAATTAAAAGAAATGAAATAATTTTTTTAGGATAAATGTGCAACCTCTTTTTTATACTTGCATAACAACAGGCCATATTGTAAAACCAAAAACAGCCATCTATGTAAGGATGACGTTTAAAATTTTATGTCAGATAGAGATTCATAGACATAAATACATGTTAACGTAAAAAAATTCCAAAGCCGTCCGCTTCTATAAAAATATCGATAATATAGATATACACATACGCGCGCACGGCGCATTTAAAATTCCACGTTTTAAATTTTGGTATTTGAATATTAAATTAAAAACAATACAAAAACTTGAAACTTAAAATTACATTTCTGTGTCCCTAATAAGACACCCTAGTCTCGTAAGGCATGCATAGATGGCGTAAGACTAAACATTAAATATGAATGAAAATGACTAAATCGTATTATTGATATCTTATAGAAGCAGATGGACTTGGTATTTTTAAGTTAACATGTATTCTATGGCGCGACGGAACTCTTCGCTAGGATCGAATAAAACTTCTTCTCTTCTTCTACTCTTCTACCGGTTTACAGGTACAATTTTCTTCATTCATTTCCCTCCAAAAGGTGCGCGGCGCGGTTTTTATAGGGGATTCTTGGTAGGCGGTGGTGGCTTCCGTTTGGGGGAATCCTATCCGTAATTGGCGGAGATTACTCTGACGTATAAAACATTCGATGTTTTATGAAATCTACGTTGGAGGGAAACAAATTAATTTTTGGTTGTGCAATCAAACGAAATACTAAGAAATATTAAATTAGGTACTGAGTAATATGGAATACGAAGAAATATTAAATTAATTATTGCAGGTGTTTGAATACTAAGAAATCCTACATCATTTCTTTTACGAGGGCTGATTGTTAAATAATTAATTAAAAAAATTCTGTAGTAATGAATTGCGGTTCGTTACAATATATAAATCAGTAATTAAGTTACCAGTTTGCTTTACAAAATCTGCTTTAAATGATTTTCACTTTGAGAATGTTAAAACAAGGTTTAAGCAGAAATAAAACTCATTAAATGGTTACACACATATGTATTATAGATCTTTTACGTTTCATTGGGTACTCCTTCTAATAGCGTTATTAATTAAACGTAAATATTGAAGGTCGACTGTTAAAATTATATGTACAAGGTTTTCGCAGAAAATAAATCCGTTAATACGTTGATTAATACACATATGCATTATAGATTGTTTTTACGTTACACTGCGTGCTTCTTTTAATAGTTAATAATAAATAGTTAATAGTTAATGGTTATCAATAATTAATTATAGTAAATATTTAAGGTCGACTGTTAAAATTGTATGTACATTGTTTAAGCGAAAAATAAATTTATTAATACATTGATTAGTACACATCCATTATAGGTTGTTTTACGTTTTCTATTAATACGTACTATAGGTTGTTTTTACGTTCACTGCGTGCTCCTTTTAATAGTGTTATCAATTATTAAATAAGGTAAATATTGAAGGTCTGTTAAAATTACATGTACAGCGTTTAAGCATAAAATAAATGCATTAAATGTATTATGGACTGTTTTACATTTCATTATGAGCTCCTTTTAATAACGTAAAAATTGTCGGAATTTTAATAATTGACAGTCTTGTTTTAGTATTAATAATGATTAATTGGAGATGTTTACACCTCACCCATAAGTAAGTGTGTGTTTAGGAATAACGTTTTAAAATCAATTGTATTACTTTTAGCACACTGATTAAATTACGTAAAATTGATTAGATATGGAATATCATACTTTCTTTAAAAAACAGTAAAATGCATTCATAGCCATAAAGCTTATAACATAGATTAAAAGTAACTACTCTTTAATTATAAAGGTCAGGGTTGCAAAAATGTTCTACGTCTAGCAGTAAATTGTCGAAAACATCCCAAATCTAGGTAATCTACAATTTCCTATGTTAAATATTAGTGTGAAGACATTTTCAGCAGTCAAGACTTTTGGGGTGGGCGGTTGCACTTCCCTTATTTTCAAATCTGAATTAAGAGTGACGTAATTTAGCTTATCTGGATCATCATAGAGAACATCACTATGAGTATCAGGAGTTCGAGATACATTTATCTTTCCAACTTCATCATTTTCATCCTGACTGGTTATATTGCTTAGTAACAGGTAAAACAGCTATAGCCCCAGATACTACTTTATAATAATAATAATAATCACTCGGTAGTAATTATACTTTAAATACATGCAGTGAATAATAAGCAATCTTTATTTTCTACTATTATTATTGCGCAGATATGAGATTATTCTTAAATACTGGAAATACTACACACGCTTTCAAACCTTCTTTCTCGTTGTCAGAAGCTGTACCGTATTCATCGTCTTCTTGAATTTATCTTTACCCGAATTTGAGCCAGTAGTGTTTTCTACTTTTTCTTGAGATATTTTCTATTGTTACTAATTTAACGAACCACTAATATTAGCACACATATAAATTACAACGTATTTGAAATGACACTGTATTATTGATATTTTAGTGAAACGGTTGACCCAGGAATTTTTAAATGTTAATCAAATAAGACAGATAAAGGAACGTGAAAGTAAAAGTTAAGGTGTCCAAAGGGGGAGGTGCTTGTGACGTCACAAAAAAATGGAGGGGAGGGTTTCCGTATTCTACTCACTCATAGCAATTTCCCCTTCTGTTCACATCGACGTTTGCGTTCCATTCGAATTTGTTGTGTTGCGCCTAATGATTTAAAGCAAACCCAATTTTTTTCTAAAATTTGATCTACTTCATGTCTTTTGCTACATCTCGTTAATCCCTGTAGCTAATATCGTAAAGTTTGCATTGAGAATCTAATTTATTAATAACAGGGTCGCCGTGTGCTAGTCGTGTCTCTAAATTTGTATCAGGACTGGTAACCAGGTAAATATGATTAAATTTATTGATTAGAGTATTCACCAAACCACCTGCACTCTTTCGCTTCTTAAATAATATTGTTTGTCTAGATTGATATAGCGGGGTATATGTATGAGTCCAAAAAAGCAAATTGTAGTTATTAATACTTTTTATTCAGCTAATATTTAGTAAAAGATTAGATAAGCAGGACGATAATTCAATATTTCCATTAGGGATATTACCGTAACATACGTGAATTAATATTATACTTAGCATTTCTAACATCTTGACATCTTCACTATGGAATTCTTTCTCACGAAAACGACTAGTTAACAGTTTGTTGTATAAACTTTTAGTAGAAGCACGCTAGGATTTAAAAAATTCCAATCGATTGCTGATTATATCTTTTAAAGTGAATAGTTCATCAACACTATCAGCATCGGCATAACAGTTTTTTTTTTAATTCTGTCATATCCTTTAATCAATTTCTAGTTGTAATAAAACCAAGGTTGATAGATAGAGATTCATAACCTTGAGACTAGATTATATCTTTTTCTTAGTTTGTATTAGACCAATGAACTTGATTTTCAATTTCTTAAGATCGAAAAAAAATACTCATAAAAACGCTGGCGTTCACCACACTTAGTATAAATTACAGATATATCCACTACTTTATACTTTTAGATATCTCTAGGTCCACATTTTCAAAGGGATCTCAACAGACCACTCTGCAGTTTATATAGAGCGATGACCTGGACAACTCAGCATAGAAATTTCAAAGCAAAATTCTTAATGTGCGATTATTGGCTCCCTGCAGTATCCATTTTTTGCATACCAAATAAATACCAAAATATTTCACCTAGCTGCTGTGACATAACTAAATTATTATAACCAATGTTATGAATATTATTAACATTTTTTATTTTTAAATTCTCCAAGCTAGATGTTGCGACACCAAACGTCTGCACGTGTTATAATATAATCGGAGTTAATATGCGATTCTAAATCATTTACAAAAATAATATACAATAAGAGGCCTAGCACCGAACCTTGAGGTGTCCCTAACGTTGAATTAAAGTTACCAGAGTGAGTGTCTCAAACTTTATCAACAACATATATATATATATATATATATATATATATATATATATATATATATATATATATATTATATATATATATTTATTTATCAAAATCGGTCAAATAGTGGTATACAGGTAATAATTAATCCACCATTTAGAGATACTCCTCATTATATTTAAATCAATATTTCGCTACTGATTTAAATAATGAGGATTATCTAAAGTGGATTAATTATTACTTATACACTTGTTGTAAAAGTTTTGAATATTGTTTAACTATAACGGTTGTTGTAAGAGGTGTCTTTGATTTATATATATATATATATATATATATATATATATATATATATATATATACATTATTTTCGAAATCGGTAATTTGTGGTCAAAATCCTGCGACACGTCGATTTTTTATTTTGATTGAAAGTGGTGAGGTGTTAGTCAAGGGCGAAACTGGTGGGATTGAAATGTAGGCTTTCGTCAAAACAACAAGCAACTAGGTAACTCGATATGGAGTTTATTTTTTATTTTCAAGCGGCCGAAAACCGCATATGCATGTATCGTTATAGGTAGACTTGAAGTACGTGTTTTAGTCACCGGAAGACAAAAACCCTTTCAAGTCTTATTTTATGTTTGTTTTTGTTCAGTTTATGTTTATTTTAATAAATGTTGTGCACTGTTTAGTACCCAGATTCTTAATTTAACGCAAACATTGACAACACTAACACTTTTCGAATTATGCCACATTTAATAATTAATATCGAGCATTATGTTTCAAATAATCCCAATGAATAGGGCATTTTTGAACTCATGAGAAAGAGTTGCATCGATTTCCGCGAAGAACATACAGGGTTGCCATTTAAAAATATGAACTTTGACATCATATCCGGAAAGTGCGCAACGCCATTTACATGTGTGACACAGCATAAAGTCCGGAATCAAAATAAAAAACCAACGTGTCGCAGTGTTTTGACAACAAATTAACGATTTCTAAAATAATGAATTTATCCGTTACTATTTGAGCGCTGCCATTTCTTGGAGTTCGCGCTCTTCGTTTAAATTATGACCAGGATGCTCACCATAATTACCATCAATGCTACTGCATTTTTACAATTATTTAAACATCCACATTTTTCAAATGTACAAACAACACATGAGTATTGTGTCGGACTTATAATATTTTTCCATGCCTGTGTATATACATACAAGCTGGTGCTTGCGGGACGCAGCATAGGGATTTTAAAGGTAATTTTTGTATATGCTCATCTACATTATTTGTCATTGCTGTTTGATGTCGACTGATTTTTAGATATAATTCTGTTTCGGCTAAAACATATCCGACGCAAGAAAAAGTAGAAATGGTAAGATGATTAAGCTAATAATGGGATTTAAGAGAATAAAATTCTGCGTTGGCAGACACTATCGTTATAATTTTTCGGAACCAGAATAATAAAAGAAACTGAATTGAAGGAGAATTTAATACGTAATTTAATCTTACAATTAAGTACAGAAATAACGTACCTACCATCATAGGCGAGACCACTCCAAAAAACTAAAACCCTTAGGTATCTGTCACTTAAATGTACGGTCACTGAATATATTGCATCAATTCCCGTATATGTTTTTTTTTTGAGGATTCCCAAGTTGCTTGCTCGTAGGAGAGATTAATAAAGAACTGGCGGCAGATAAATATGAAATAAAACGTGAGTCTTAAAAGGAAAAGGAAAAGACCACGTATTTCATTCCCTCCCCAAGGGGGAGAGCGGGCTGCTCGAGCTTTCCTAGCTCCTTCAGCTACAATCACGGATTCCCAGCATACATATATACATTACGTATATATCTATGGTGGGATTAAGGATGGGTGTGGTCAGGATAGGATTGGAAGGAACGGAGTTAGGGTTCTGAGGGGGAAAATACTACCCCAGCATTCGCCTAAGTAGCCGCACATGGTGTGCATATACGCAGTAACCATGCCGCTACATGTGTATGAGGAAAAACCCCTGAAAAAACCTCATACAAGATAGACGGTAACGGGAATCGAACCCATTACCTCCCGATTGCTGAGCAGGTTGTCACCACTACGCTACCAGCTCGGTGTGAGTCTTAAAGACTTACCCTTTTGTATGACATCCAGTGCACGTACGTTCTTCGCTGTCTTCGGCTGGCCAGCTTACGGACACTAGTTTATGTAACATATATACAAACGACACATGAAATTATAATTTGCGATTAAACCAAATTAAGGCGATTGATAATTCAAGTGGGTGATTGGTTTTCGAACAATACTTAACGACCAAGAGCATGCTTATGTCAGTTCTCTTGCACAGCGCGTGCATGCGCTTTTAGGTGCAGTCTTTAAAGGCTCGTCTACACGAATAAAATATTGTTAAGTTTTATGGAAAGTGACATGAGCATTTTATTTTATTTTATACTCTTGAATACAAAGTTTGAAATATTAATATTTTGAACAAAATAAAATAATTAAATTTAGTAAAAAAACAAAAAAAAACGAACACAATATAAATTAACTGTGGACGCGACAGAATACATCATTTAATTTATTTACTGATCTAGTTCTCGATAATGATTTTGGCGTAATATCTATTTCTGAAACTTGGCTAAGCCCTGAATTTCCTTCAACTTTATGCAGCTTCCCGGATACGTTCTCACACTCTATGATCGATCAACTAGAGGGGGGATGTTTGTTTTTACATCAAATTTACAATAAAACATAAAACAATAGCACTAGATTTCCTAAATATACGTAATCTTGAACAGTTATGGAATACCTTAATCATCAAAAATGTCAAAATTGCTGTTGGAGTAATTTACAAACCTCCTCATATCTCGCTATCTTGCTTTAACTCTTGCCCACTTATCACTTCAATCGGATCATATTATACTCATGGGCGACGTGAATATAGATTTATGCACTACAAAGAACAACGTACAATACCTTACTAAGGCACTAAACACATTTAATCTTCAACAAGTTATTACTGAACCAGCTCGAATCACTATTAATACAAGTTCTCTTAATTATATCATTTGCAGGAACACCATACCACTAAAACACGGAGTCATGGACAGTGAGTCTATTTTAGATCATCGGCTAGTGTATTGCTATCTTGATTATAATATTAAAAAAGAGAACCCAAACCAATTACTTTCAGGGACTTTAGCAACTTTAACGTTAAAAATTTTTCCTACGATGCTACTAAGTTACAATGGAACCTTGATAGTTACCTCTTATTTTAATAACTTAGTGGTTTCTCCCTTACACGCTCCGCTAAAGCTATTTACTTGAGACATTAAACCTATAAACCTTATATAACTGATACTATTAAACAAATCATAAAGCTTAAGAATAAAGCCTATAAAAAACTTTAAATTACTAGTAATCCTGAACACCGTAAATCTTATAAACAATTACTTATCATTCGCAATAAAGCAATAAAGAATAACATTTACCAATAGTGAGTTGAAATTCCACCAACGTAACCCACGGAAAGTATGGAAATTGTCTGCCAATTAGAGCATTCACAAAAAAGCAGAAAACTCCATAGCAGGTGAACTTGCAGATGTGAACGCAATGAATACCTGCTTTGCAGAAATGGGAAACTCGTCTGTACCTAATCAACACACACTTACATTATTTATAAACCGTATTAGACCACGAATAATCAGTAAATTTATATTCAACACAGTTACATCTAAAGACATTACGGATATTGTTAACAAATTAAAATCTAACGCAACTGGACCGGATCATATAAATTTGAAAATGTTAAAACTAGTTCTGCCTTACTGTTTACCAAAATTGACTAATATGATAAACTACAGTTTAACTGAAGGACATTACTCGGACATTTGGAATTCTTCACTGATTTCACCACTTCCCAAAGTGAAAACTGCCATATCACTGGACCAGCTAAGACTAATTACTAACGATTTGGTTTCCAACATAGATACGGGTAAAGTTAGTTTCTTAGCGCTTTTAGATTACAGCAAATCACTCAACTATATGAATGCTCCACTTTTATTAGCGAAACTAAAGTACTATGGCTGCAGTCAAATCGTACTGTCGTGGTTCTCCAAATACCTACAAAATAGATACAACGCACCCAACTATTAGCCTACATATCGAACCAATTATAACCAATCAAGGCGTGCCTCCAGGAAGCATCCTGGGTCTCATATTATTTAGTGTATTTACCGCGGATATGGCTTTCATCTTATCCCACGATGTTCACCTTCACCTTTACGCAGATGACGCTAACGTATACGCTTCATCTTACCTTCGCCATCTTAATACGGTTATTCATTGTTGACAATATATTAGTATGGCAGTAAATAATTAATCCTGTTAAATCAGAAGCAATGTATATAGGTTCTAAACTCGCTCAATATAACGCTCTTAGCGCCATATCCAAACCAGTGAATTAGTGCTTAAAGGAAAGATTAAAAATATTGGTGTCCAGCATATCCTGCCCTCGCACGGGCACACCTTGCCCAAAATTGGGGTATGCTCTAAGTTGGACATACCCTGAGCATACCTTAAAGTTTACATTGCCCTCAAATTATTAAATTTTGCTAAATATTAATTAACTTTTTTCCAAGTGAGAAATCATAACGTTTTTCTATTTGGCACTATTTTCCAAGAGATAAAACATTACCGTGTTTGTGAAGGTGATAAGCAAGTAATAAAGCTAAACTGGAAAAGGTCAATTTGTCTCTTTTGTGAACTGAGTTTATTGCTCCAGGTTTAGAAATATTAATATAAGAAAATATTCTGTTTTATTTGTTTGTTGGAAGCTTTGAAGTGTTCATCCCACTGTCATTGTAGGTGCAAGTACGAATACGTATAATCACAGACAATTAAAGCTAACCCGCCACCGTGTACTAAATTTTTGTCATCGCTTTTTGGTATAATTATGGTAATGAGATGGCGCAATCATTTAAATTGGTAGCTCAGAAATAAGTTTTGAGTGTACTTAAATATCACAAATTTTACGGAATATCAAAAAACAAAAATTACTTCCCTAATACAACGTTAAAAAAAATAGAATATCAACAATTGTAAGTGTAAATACTTGTAACGTTCGTGTATTATACGGGGTGTCCAGAAACTCTAGGGACAAACTTTGTGTAGTGATTCTAGACCCAAAAATAAGAAAATAAGTTCATATAAACCCAGGTCCGGAAACGCTTCGTTTAGGACCTACAGGGTGTGAAAAAATTTTATTTTCCTCGGTTTTATGGCAAATTTAAATATGCTGTTGAAATTTGGAGCCCGGGGGTTTTTGTGGTCGAGAAACTTAAATATTTTATTGATTTTGATGCTGCCTGTAGAGGGCGCCATCTACAGTGGTATGCTAAAAGTTAATTGGCCTTAACTTTTTTACCACCCGGTATATTGACGTTCCGTTTGAATTAGTTTGTTCCTTTTTCAGTTCTAAGCAAAAAAGGTATACTTGGTCGATGCCTCTCAGATCAACCGTTTTCGAAATATTCGTTGATGAACAGTTCAATTTAATTCCCTATAATCCTTAGCTAATTGGAATTGAAAATCAAAGTAACGGATGTTTGCACTTTTATTTTAACTTTGAATTTGACAACGAAAAAAATAAATGTTACAAAAGGTGTTACACATGATGACCATTTGTTTCGATACATAATCTCACTCGTTTTGATACTGAGCGGCGAATCCCTGAACATATTTCCACGTTATTTCTGAAGGTATCGCAGGCATCTACAGTGGTATGCTAAAAGTTAATTGGCCTTAACTTTTTTGCCACCCGGTATATTGCTCCAAATTTCAGGACCATATTCAAATTTGTAAAATATCTCCATAAAACCGAGGACAATAAAATTCTTTCACACCTTGTAGGTCCTAAACGAAGCGTTTCCGGAACTGGGTTTATATGAACTTTTTTTCTTATTTTTGGGTCTAGAATCACTACGAAAAGTTTGTCCGTAGAGTTTCTGGACGCCCCGTATAACAGATGAATGCAAGTTTATAAATAAACACGTGTCTTTTTTTTATCACTGGAACTTTTGCAGGGTCCTGTTGAATACCGTTTAACAATTGGTCCATATGTATTTAATTTCATTTACAGAAAACCTGTACATATGTTTTACTAAATTTTATGTCATACACATAAAATATAAAGCGAGGCGGGTCTGCTTTAATTGTTGTCTGTGGTACAGTGTTGTGAGAGTGCGTGTGTCTTTTCCTCTTCACGCAAATAGTTTGGACATGATTTATAATATCAGTTTATTACAAAAATGCCCTTAAACGAATTAATTTAATGCGGAAACGTTTTGCAATTCAATGCTCACAGTAAACATTTGAGAAGTTATTACTTTGCGAAATTTCTATAATTAATAAGTATGTTTTCTGTAAGCTTCAGACAATTTTATTGATTCAATTAGAAATCATTATCCATTGAACAAAATAGGTCGTACTAAACTGAAAGAAAAGGCGAACTGTGAACAGTATGCCCAAACGTGAACGAAAACTTAATGATTTAAAGGAAGCCGCCAAGGGATGTCAAAATGTTTTGGCAGATTCAGTGGCAAGACTGGCAAGCGGCAACGACGAGATAGTGAAAGCAGCTCGTTTGAAAATACCGCTCACGCTCAGCTAGAAGTACCTATTCAATTGGACTCTCCTGAAAATGAATATTCCGATGCACCGCATGTTGAAGTTGATGGTAATGTTCCCATTCATATTCCTGATGATCTTGATCGAGATGATGCAAAAAATAGATCTTCAGCAGCTTTTGATAGTGAAGAAGACGAAGATGAAGAGGTAACACAAGTATAATTATGTTTTTGGAGATTTTCTTTTTGAAAATAACTTTGTTTCACACTTTTTAGCCAATAAAACAAACCGATTCTTCTCTTCATTATACTACTGGGCCAAAGGGGTTTCGGCTCAAAATAATCGATGGATTATCTTAAATGGAAGTTACTTAGGCTGCTCACTATGTATCCAATTTAAGGGTCGTCTTCAATCGAACAACAATTCCAGGCAGTGCATTGAATCCAAAATAACAGCAATCAGTGCAAAGGTAATATGCATATTTCAAAACTTTCGCCTTTGGTAATATCAGTGGTCAATTACAATAAGCGAGGGTGTATTATTATTCAGGTTCTTTGCAACAAGATTTACAAACAACGCACATTTGCTTCACACACTAAGGCTTTCTTGATGCACAGTCATGCTAACGGATCACACAATGTCCCGGAACTGTTTGAAAACCAACTTTCGAAAAACTTTGTTTTAACAACTAGGGTATTTAACTCAGCTTACGCAGTTTCTAAGAGGAACTTTAGTTATAGCGGCTTGGACATTCTCAACTGCAAGAAAAAAACAGTTTAGAAGTTAGTCATATCTTGATTCGCCATTCCTGCAGAAAGTTAGCTTCATTTATCGCCAGCGAAATGCGATAGCGCCTTGGCAAACATTGTCAAGTTACTCGGCCACACCTGGAAATCACGTTTGATGCAAGCATGAGTCTAAGTGTAAAAGCATCCGTGATAATCTACTTACGTGGTGATTTCTGTGTATCTGTTGAAAACATATTTTTGAGCTTAGCTGATCCCAATTGATGTGAAACTGCTGAACATATAATAAACACAGTGTTGAAATCTCTCCAAGAATGTGGTTTCCACAAAGAGCTTCTAAAAGAAACCATGACAGGCATTGCCACTGACGGGACAACCAATATGAGTGGAAGTCACTCGGGAGTCGTCACTGTGTTTCTGTTTCCGTTTCACTGTGTTGCTCATCGCTTGGAACTTGGTACTAGTGATCCTCTTAAATATGTGACTGCAACAAATCACTTTGAAATATTTATATCAGGAATTCATAATGTGTACTCGATGTCGCCAAAATTTCGCGAACAGCTTGAAAAAACGGCCGAAAAGTTAAAAAAGCAAATTATGAGAATTGGTCAGATCTTCAGCATACGTTGGGTGGCATCTTCAGTGAGAACTGTCAATGCTGTATGGGAATGTTATCCTGTTCTCGCGCAGCATTTCATGGACTGCTCAATGGATCCTCATTTGACGTCCTCAGTTCAGGCAAAATGTAGTGGTCTTCACAAGAACCTTGCTTAAGAAATATTTGTGGGAAATCTGGCGTTTTTGAAAGATGTTTTATAAGAACTTTCCAATTTGTCAGTGAAACTTCAGAGCAAACTGTAGATATCTTCAAAGGTACAAATAAGGTGAAGGGCCAAACTACAACAAAGTTTGCAAAATCTTTAATAACCATTTAGAAGGTGATGAGGAAGTTCAAGTGATATTCAAAGGTGTTTCTGTGAGCTCAGCAACATCATAGCGACTTGAAATTGTTCCTGCTCAAATATACCAAGCTCTAATCGACAATGCTAGCAACCGCTTTCCAGATAGCGAGTTGAATCGTATTGTCAAGCATTATATCGTGAGTATTGGTCAGATAGCGCTGACAAACTAATTTTGTTTGGTCTTCAAGAATTGAATCAACTTGCCAAAAGTTCAATGTTGAAGAACACCAAGCAGTAGGCCACTCAAAGTGAGAACGCAAGAACATAAGAACAACATCCGCAAGGGCGAAACTGGAAGATCAAGAATCTCCGAACATGTATAAAACTAAGACCACCGCATCCAATGGGATAACATACAGATAGTGGCAAAGGTCGAGAACACAACTCATCAGAAACTCAAAGAAGCCACATATATCGCACTAGCAAAAAATCCAATACGCCAAGGTAGTGTGGAAATGAAACCCATATGGATTCCAATAATGCGCGAAGAGCTTAAGCGCAATACACCTGCGCAAGAGTTTACGGCGCAACATGCGCAATAAACTGCGTAACCACAAAAAAGTTTCATTTATATATACATATATATATATATATATATATATATATATATATATATATATATATATATATATATATATATGTATATACATATTTATAAAAAATATATATTGGATTACTCAGTGGCTCAGCGGTAAAGGTGCAGACTAGTAAGTGAAAGGTACCAAGTTCGAATCTGAGAGTAGTCAAGTGCTTGGGAAAAAATTATATATAACATGAATTCGACTCAAGTGCGAAAACAATCCTTCTCAGGAATAAGCCCGATGACGGAAGCAGAGTCCGCTTTCGAAACGGCGCGCTCAAAAAGCAAAAACTGTGGAAGTAGGCTGATCAACTCTACTAATAGGAAACCACAGTTACAAAACACTTATAATACAGAATTAGTAACTCGGTACGGCCCCGAAGTCAAGCAACTTCTCAGAAAACTTGAAACATCAATGAACAAGCTAGCACTAGAGGAGAACCACCTAACCTTCCTCTGCAAAGCCCGTGATAACGTAATACCCACCGGGCTCAACATGGAAACTCCGATACACATCCGGAAAATATCACTAATCGCAAAGAGAGCTAGCGAAGCGTTTGTCAAAAGAACGAATCAGACATCACCGTTTCAGAAAGTACCAGCTCGAACACCAACCCAACGAGATTAGAGAAACCATTCGAAATCGCGTGAACGAACAAGACTCTGATAGGATAAATACGGCAACCAGAAGTAAATATTCGAAGACGAAGGCAAGGTAATGCACAAGGAAATTCAGCAGAAGAAACTCGAAAAGCTAATGAAGGAGAAGGAAGAACCAACCAACATCAATTGAAAAAACATTGTCATAAACATCTCTAATCGACAGTTGAACGAAAACGAAATGCAGGTTCTGAACAAAGGCTTGAACTATGCGATAACACCGAGGTATATTCCGAAAGTAGATTTAATAACCGCAGTCGAAGAAACAGCTATTAAATTAGATCCTGAAGAAGCCGAAGAATACACAAGCAAAGTTAGATCAGTCCTAGATTCATCTAGGCGAACTAAACCTAACCTCTCTAACATAGAAAGTAGAGCGATCATTTCCCTTAAGAATGACCCAACGACCAAAATTCTCCCGGCAGACAAAGGAAACGCGACTGTGGTAATGAATATGGACACTTACAACAGTAAGATCCAAGACGGGGGCGAATACAAACAGATACCAAAAGATCCCACACTATCAATCGAAAGACGGATATACCTGATTGTGAGCTCGAGAAATTCACCTTGTCACCCATTAGCACACTATCTGCTAGGTATCATCACACCCTTGCCGGGAAAAACTGAGTCTATGGTCAAGAATATGCAGCACTTCGTGAAAACCATCACAAACTTCCAACCAAACCACGAAGAAATACTGGTAAGCTTCGATATTGTGAGACTATTCACAAATGTGCCCACCGATAAGGTACTAACTATCATAAGGGACAAGCTGGAAAAGGATGAAACGTTAGACGAACGCACGCAACTCTCGGTAAACACAATAATGGAACTTCTGATAATATGCATTAGAACTACATATTTTTGTATAGTTAGGTATGGCGATGGGTTCCCCTCTATCGCCCATAGTGAGCAATATATATGGAAGACTTAGAAGACCAAGCGATATCCAAATTCACAGAGAAACCAAGGCTGTGTCTTAGATGCGTGGACGATACTTTAATAGTTTGGCAACACGACAAGCATAAACTAGATGAATTCTAGATCATCTAAATAGCCGCGCAGCCTCCATAAAGTTCACAATGGAATTAGAGTCGGAACAAAAACTGCCATTCCTGGATGTACTTGTACACAAAAATGACAACACTTTCACAAGTGTATACAGGAAACCTACCCACACGGGGAGGTACCTACACTACAATTCCAATCACCACAAAAACGTGAAGTTAGGCGTGGCAAAATGCTTATACGATAGAGCAAAAATGAACAAAGAAAAAGAAAATGTCGCTAGAACACTCAAAGAAAATAGCTACCCCAATCTAACGCCTAACCTAAACAGGGAAAGGGTAACCGAAAAATAAGAACCTAAATATACACCAATAATACCATATATATATATATATATATATATATATATATATATATATATATATATATATGTGTGTGTGTGTGTGTGTGTGTGTGGTGCGTGCGTGCGTGCGTGCGTGCGTGCGTGCGTCGTGCGTGCGTGCGTACGTGCGTGCGTGCGTGCGTGCGTGCGTGCGTGCGTGCGTGCGTGCGTCGTGTGTGTGTGTGTGTGTGTGTGTGTGTGTGTGTGTGTGTGTGTGTGTGTGTGTGTGTGTAAGGTACCTCAGAGAAAATACGAAGAATAGGCAGCAAATACAAGATACGCACTGCCTTCAAATCGACCAGAACGCTCAAGGGAATACTAACCAAAACCTAACCATACAATTCAGATCAGAATTCCAAGAATTGTGTATACAACCTACTCTATGCGAGTGCGGCAGAGTATACATAGGAGAGGGCAGTAGACCACTCAAAATGAGAACTCAGGAACACAAGAACAACGTCCGCAAGGGCGAAACAGAAAGATCAAGAATCACCGTACATGTCTGGAATGAAGACCACCGCATCCAATGGGATAACATACAGATAGTGGCAAAGGACGAGAACAAAACTCGTCGGAAACTCAAAGAAGCCACATACATCGCACTAGCAAAAAATCAAATAAGCCTAGCTAGTGTAGAAATGAAACCCATAGGGATTTTAGATATATATTTTCAAATCTTTGTCCTGAGTGGTGATGTCTTACTCGACGCAACATACCGATTTCAATGGTAATTTCTTTATATTCAATTATTAGGTCGCCTGTATATACGTTTTTTGTAGAGAAAAAAATACTTCATCTGTACACACTATTAAATATAATTTCCAGTTTCGCTAAACCGTAGAAATCGGCAAAATAAAAACCTCCATTTTAAAATAAATCAGGTATTCCTTGGAATTATGTAAAAAAAACAAAATGTACACATTTCATTATCTATTTATTATTCCTATTTGACGTTTATCAAATGTATACTTACTTAATAAATTGATTATCATAAAACTGTTCGGCTTAAAATATATACAACTGAAGAGAAAATAAAAATGGTAAAATTGTTTTATGCTGGAAATAGTGTCCGCCAAGTGAGCGCTTTATTTAGCGTAAAATATCAAAATCGGCCAATTCCAAGTAATACAACGGTCTACAGAATCGTACGAAAATTTCACAGACACAGTATTAAATAACTGAAAGTGCAATAATGAAGTTCAAAATGTACACCAATGCCAGGAAAATGACAATACGTTCAGTGTTTTAGCGGCAGTAACGAAATCCTAACATAAATTTAAGGACACAAGCAAGAAGCTTGGGCTTGCATCACACTCGGGTGCTGCGAATTTAAAAAAAGCATAGGTGTCGCTCCTATAAATACCAATGTCATCAAGAGTTGCGTGAGTGCATGAATGAGTGCATTTTGCTTGCGAATGATGGATAAATGTAACCCAGATAGGGAGTTTTTGAATAATATTTTGTTTACTGATGAATGCACATTCACACTTCATAATGAACCAAACGTGCAAAATTGCAAGAATGAGCTACTACGAATCCACATAATATTTTACAAATCAGCACCCAATATCCCCAAAAAGTTAATGTTTGGGCGGAAATGCTGGGTCATCACATCATTGGGTCACTTTAGCAGGAGAGCGTTTCTTGCAGTTATTGGAAGAGGATACAGGTCCGGCTGTGGCTCAAGTTGCTAGAGATAATAAAAGGATTTAGTTCCCTGCACATAGCAGTCATGATGTGCGCCAATTTTTAAATTCCAGTTTTTTCAATAACGTCATTGGTCCTAATTATACAATTGACTGGTCTGCAAGATCCCCCGATCTTTCTTCCAATGATTTTTTTCATTGAGGACATTTAAAGTCTATGATTTACTCGTGAAGAAGATTTGAATATATAGATGTATCTATATTTTGTTATGGTGTTATACATATTAAATTCTCCTTCAAGTAAATTTCTTTAATTATTTTCGTTCCGGAAAATTATAACAATAGTATCCGCCGGCGCAGCATTTTATTGTCTTAAATCCTAGAATGCATAAACCGGGCCTCTCAGGCCCGGAGAGATTTTAGTTACTCATAATAAATAATAAAATAATTTCAATCGGCTTAAGCATTCAAATACGCTCTATAATACGTCTTCATTCGACACGCACTGGATTCAAAAAACATTTAAGTTTTCCATTAGTACCCCGTATTTACAAAAACTGAGCTTCCGAGGTCCGTGTACAACTAATTCCTATAAAACCACTTTCAAGGCTGATACTTATTATAATTTGTCAAGCACTGCTGCGCGGAATTGTACGTGTCTGTTCAAGTTGAAACCTGCAGTACTGCTGGATGTGTAAAAGTAGGCGCAACTGATTTTCATTCAGTTGTAATAAAAGTTACATTGAGTGAACTTGTGAAACACATATGCTAATAGCGTCAAAGAAGGATATGAAAAGGGTGAGATTGGGTGACCGTGTCTATGAAGTAACACTGTCTCAGTGGGCAGCTGTAAGAAAGTGATGTGTCAGAAGCAGAAAATGATGACACAGAAGACACAACTTTCAAATTGGTTTCTGACGAGTTCTGATGATGTCGACGATAATTCAGGGGATGATGTTGACGATATTGGTGATTCTTCAACGAATGGTTACTTGATCCTAGTAGTCTGCATTAGAGTTTGGATTCTCCAACAACAAATGAAATACAACCACACAACATTATTCGGCGTGCGCCAGGACTAGCAAGAAAATATATGGCTACAACACCAAACAGAGCGTTTCAGTTATTTGTAACTCCAATGATTGTACAAAAATGTGTGAACTGTACTAATTAGGAGAGACGTGTTTAGGAACAAAAGTAAAACCGTGGAAAGATGTAACTGTTGATAAATTTCTTGCATTCTGTGGTTTACTTATTCATGTGTGAGTTGACAGAAGCTGGGATATTCCCGCGAGGGAACTATTTTGTAGTGAATGTGCCAATCCTATATACCAAGCCACAATGTCCATATTTAGCTTTGAATAAATACGAAGATTCGTCAGATTTGACGACAAGTGAACCAGGAATGCGCGTATGGAAACCCATAAGTTAGAAATGTGTCCTACGTTTGGGATTTATTTATTCAGCAATGCAAAACCTGCGTCATACCAGATCCTAATGTAACTATTGGTGCACAACTCGTTGAATTTCGAGGTAGATGCAGATTCGTTCAATATATGACAAGTAAACCGGCATAATATAGACTTAAAACGTTTTGGATGTGTGAATCTAAGTCTGATTATGCTCTGGATGGTTTAGTTTACGTTAGTCGCCAGCCCGGAAAACCTCCACATAAAAACCTTGGTCTTGAGTTAGTACAAACTATTGTGCGTGGCATTCCTAATTCTGGTCTCAATCTCACGATAGACAACACCTTCACTAGTGTTCCGCTAGCAATTTATCTGTTGGATAAAAATATTACTGTTGTGGGTACACTATGTCAGACTAAGCATCACATTCCGAAAGAAATGAAAGCCTCAAAAGATCGTCTAGCCTGCTCTTCATTGTTTTGCTTTCGAAATAACGTGTACATGGTAAGTTGCGCACGTAAAAAGAACGAATGTGTAATTTTACTAAGCACATGCACTACGACGCGTCTATTAATGATGACGCTAAGAGGAACCTTGAAATCATAGCTCATGATAATAAAACAAAGGGTAGTGTTGAAGTCATTGGTCAAATGGTGTCGACATACACGTGCAAGCGGCAAAGTAAACGATGGCCCATGACATTTTTCTTCAACATCATTGATTTTGCAGCACTCAACTCATATATAGTCTTCACGAAGGAACATCGAAACTACAACATAGAAGTGACTCAGAAACGCAGATTATTTTTGAAAAGTTGAAGGAACTAGCGATACCACATATGCAGAGAAGATCTACCAAACGTAACCTACGGCGTAGTGTCCGGGAGTATCTAAGCAGATTTATTGATATCTCTGGTCCACCAGCCGCTCAAACAAGTGCGAAAGAGATGCTCAGTGTGCCCCGCGAATATTGATCGTAAAAGCACAAGTATTAGTTGTAAAAATAATATCTGTAATGAGCATAGTATTAGAATGTGCACTAAATGCTTTTACAATCCCTAAAAAAATTTCAACAATAATGTTCACTTTCATATTTAATCTCACGTTTGTAATGTATATGTATAAATAAATAGTTTTACTTCAATAACTTTGTTTCTTTTCTGACTAATGATTTTATATAACGGGTCTCAGAAGCCTGGATTATATAAATACCGATATTTTATTGGTTAAGTATCCTCCATTATTAGCTTAACCATGTTACCATTTCTACCTTTTTTGCGTCGGATATGTTTTAGCTGAAATAGAATTACATGTAAAAATCAGTCGACGTTAAGCAACAATGACAAAATAATGCACATGCGCATGTTGTTTGGTTATATAATTCCAAACCATCGCCGATTGTTAATAAAATGTAATTTTTTGTTTTGTCGACTTTTGCGGTTTAGAAAAACGGAAAATTATAATTAATAGTAATTACCGAGTGTCCCAATAAGAATGGCTCTCGGCTATATACCAGAAACCGCTTAAACAGCTTCGGAAAAAAAATGTTTGTAACAAAAGTGGCCTCGATAAAAACCTGAAATTATTTATAGAACTGTAGGGCCGCCGCTAGAAGGCGTAACTGAAAATTAAAAATTAAAAAATAAATATTTTACAAATTTCGCCTAATTAAGAGGCATTGAAATTACGATCATTATTTTTTTCTGAAAATTCTGCGTACATTTGATTTTACAAGTTTTAGTCCATCTTTTCAAATAAGAAGTAGGAGTAAGTGGAAACCTTATTATAAAAAAATCGTCTATAACTCCGATTCTGCTTAATCGATCTTTACAAACTTTCTAAGATATCTGAAAATAACTAAAAATCGTCCAAATCTTCAATGGGCGATATCTTTTTTAATATTCAAAATACGAAAAAGTTATAAGAGAGACTTTTGGTAGCTATTTTTATGCAAAATAGGAAAATGCAATTAAAAATATTTTTTAGTAATTATTGTTCGAGCTACAACCCAAACATACATTTTTTTAAATGACAACTATAGGTGGTTACGGACTCATTCGATGGATTATTTTTTTCTGATTTCAAAAATGTATAGCTTTCTATGTTTAGTATTATTAGTTAACTCACAATTTTAAAAAAATGTAATTATAGTACTTACTAAACAAATGCAATGTTTGCCGTGGTTAGCTGTGACAATTAAAAACAACACTCTTCAATGATTGAATGTCAAACAGTAGATATTGAATTATGTGTTGTAACCAGTTGTAGTTCGTGCTTAAATAGTGAATATTAATTTATTAATGGCTTATTCTTCTGAAGAAACGAATGAAATGCTATTACGTGTCTAACAGAGATGCTAATGCTACTTCGGAATTATATCTTCAAACTTATATGGATAAAAGACAACCCGATGTGAGATTATTTGCCAAACTCGAATCGAATTAAAAAATATAGGCCTTTACTAAGCCTCAAAATTTTAAAATTAATGTTAACACAGAAACAGAAGAACGTGTTTTAGCTTACGTCGAATTTAAACCTACTACATCTCTTCGTGAAATTGCGAACAAGTTCAACACTTCCAAAGATTTTCATATAGGAAATACATTGTATGTTGAAGATTATCAGAAAAGATTACGTTTTGCTACATGGTTGATTAACGAAAGTCGAGCAATCAATTCTCGAAAATTCTTTGAAAATTGCGAGTTAACTAATAATATTAAACATACAAAGCTATACATTTTTGAAATCAGAAAAAAATAAGCCATCGAATGAGTCCATAGCCACCTACAAAATGTATGAGTTGTAGCTCGAAAAATAATTACTGAAAAAATGTTTTATTTGCATTTTCCCATTTTGCGTAAAAATAGCTATCTCTCTTATAACTTTTTCGTATTTTGGATATTAAAAAGATATAGCCGATTGAAAATTTGGGCGATTTTTAGTTATTTTCAGATATCTTAGAAAGTTGGCAACAATGTTAAATTTTCTTATCAGTATTTGAATTATCATGTAATTCTGCCCAACTTTGTTAATTTAACCGACTCTGTATCTCTTATAATAATAATAGCCATAGAACGTGGGTAGATTCTAGACACCCGGTATATATGTATGTATATATATAAAATGTTGAAACAATTATAAAAAAACGGCACTATAAAATACAACAAAAAAATCACTTTAATTAATGACGACCTAAATGTTCAAATTATCGCCCATCATTTTCGATCATGTAGTCTCGAGTACTGGGCTTAGTTGCAAAAACAAAGCCTTTAATTCGTCTCCAGAGATAGAAGTCTAAGACAGTCAAGTCTGGTAACCTGGCTAGCCAAAAAATAGGCTTCCACGTCCTATCCATCTTTCAGGATATGCATCATCTAAAAATTTCCTAACCTCTCTGGAGAAATACGCCGGACACCCATCGTGATGAAACAACATGCACCTACGAAGTGCTAAGGGTATATCTTCTAGAAGAATCCTCCCCTTAAAAAATTTAGGTAGCGTTCCCCATTAATTGAGTTATCGAAAATAAAGGGTCCAATTATCTGACCATCTAAGATACCACACCATACATTTACTGACCATCGACCCTGATGTTGAACCTGTTCCATCCAGCGTAGATTATCCTGTGGCCAATAGTTCATATTGTGACGGCTTACCATACTATCACTTCTATCGTAATCGCGATCATTCAATCTTTGATACAGTACTACATGGTATGGATGTAACCTAAAAGAAATATAACGTCCTAATAAATATCTTATAGATAAATGAATAGGTATATTTTATTCAAGAAACATATATTATGCAGATGAAAAGATATCTACTTTTAATTTTACATCTAATGACTTTACCTGTGCTCTGTCAAAATAAGGTGAACGGTGGTTCTGCTTATTCCCAAGTCTCTAGCTATTATTCTGATACTTAAATGGGGGTTAAATTGCGCATATGCCAAAACATTTATTGTATTTACCTCTGAACGGCCTCTGCCATGTCTTCTATAAACAGGAAGATTTACATTTCCCGTCGTTCTTAAACGGTTTATGAGTCGACTCAAACCCTACTATCGGGATGAAGTCTTTGGGAATATTGTATTGCATACACCCTAGCCGCAACAGTTGCATTTCTCATGCATTCAAAATATTTGCTATTATATCAAATGCTTCTTGGTTTGTAAGAATCATCTTAGATTTAACTTTTAAAGTAAATTTTATATCGAATTCAATACGAATAAATCGCAATGAAACGTAAATGAACGAATTACTATGTTTAATAATTTGACACGTCTTTTTGTTTTTTTCCATGGCCCACTGCTTGTTTTGATATATTTCCACTTTAGTTTTCTTAACGCCGTTTCCGCGTGACAGTAACAGTAATATTGAAATTATAATTGCTATTATTTTTATAGGACAAGGAAACAAAAATTTAAGGAGTTCAAAATTGTTAAAATTCGTTCAGTAAAACCCGAGTAATCGATATTCAAATGAAAATTTACACATTTCTTAAGATACCTCGGGATAGGAAGAAGACATCAACATGTGGTTTTTGCCATTATATTGCTAATTCGGTCTACTTTTGTAATCCACGATTAAAACTGCATACTCCTATTTAATATTTTCCAAAGAAAACTAGATTGAAAAAATAAATAAATACCGTCCTCTAGCGTGCGTGTTACTACTAACTTGTGTCGAAATTATTACTCTTACATTAGTGGAAAAAAGCTGTTTTCAACAAGACTAAACAAGATTAAACAGAACCGGAGTTACAGGCGTCTTATCATAATAATGTTCCCACTCTACCCCACCTTATTTGAAAGAATGGACTAAAACTTGTGAAAATAAATATACGCACAATTTTTAGAAGAATATCATGATCGTATTTTCAATGCCTCTTAATTAGGCGAAATGTGTAAAGTATTTATTTTTTAATTTTTAATTTTCAGTTACGCCCTCTAGCGGTGCTCCTACAATTCTATGAATAATTTCCAGGTTTTTCTCGAGACCACTTTTATTATAAGAAAATTTTTCAGAAGCTATACTATAAGCGGTTTCTGACATATGGCCAAGAGCCATTCTTATTGGGATACCCGGTACAGATGCAATATTTTTTTCTCTACAAAACACCTATTTACACTTTTCCTCTAAAATAATTAGGGGAGTTAATGATTGAATATACAAACATTACCAGTGAACTCGCTATGCTGTGTCCCGCAAGGCACCGCCCTGTATACAGTTTAGCTTTTGAGCACAGCTTAAATAGTTATTTAAGCTTGTCCCGTATGCGTAAATAGCTGCCCATAATTTTTCTGATATCTAGTTGAAATTCTCATTGGGAGTAATTTGTCAGTTACGAGTATTTTAATCTCGTTTTTTTTGCAATTGCGCAAGTGTGTGTATTTCAGCACCCTATTCTACTGTAATTCTGTGACGCTTGGTTTACAATGGGCGAGTTCTACTCGTAAGCGAGCCTTATCTGAATTCGGGCGTTGCACACCCAAAGGACAAAAGTATTCTTGTGGTTTAAGAAATAATGTAATTATCTGCCAGTCTGCCTTGCTACTTAGTATACAAGTTGGTAGACCATTTTTTGTTCTACCTTAGTACGTTTTTCTCCGCCATTAGTATCTTCATTTTTAATGTATTGCGTTATATGTCCTAATAGTCAATGTATTTTGTACACTTTGCAAGTTTATACTACAGATTATCCTAGTTTCACTAACTTTATACTTCTTACCAAATTATAAAACTTGTACAAAACAAATTTCAGTTTTAAAGGAAGAATAAAGATTGATTTGTATTGGATATGATTGACAAGTGTATATTACAACATAAACCGCACCGCACCGAATTTAACTAAAGAGAAAATGGGCTCAGCTGCACTGTTATACATAATATCCATTAAAATGTATTTTATCATTATTAGTGTATCGATATACGCATAATAAAAATGGCAAAAAGCAGTAATTTCTCATGTATTACAACTGTAAACCATAGACCATTAATCATCTCTGTATGTGCTGCGAATACAAATGTTAAATGTGTACTGTTAAAAAGGAG